>JANHJO010003695.1:110951-121395 GCA_032468235.1 Pseudoxyrhopus heterurus | reverse complement strand
TCCGGAAATGGGCCCAGAGCCTGGGGGAGGCTGTTTTTGCCCTCCCAGAGGCCCCAGGAAAACCTCCGGAGACCGAGGAGACTGAAAATGCCCCCTGCCATGGTGAAGGAGGCCGACTAGGCTACACCCACCATGGCCACATCCACCCAGCAACCGGGCAGAGAACCCCTTGCTAAAACCTTTGCAGCCCACCCCTGGATAATATATCCATTTCTAAATTCTACCCAGTACCTTCAACCCATTAAGGCAGCCTTCTGTTTTTCTGAGAGAGAATTTTGTTTTAATAGGGTTCTTAGTAACCAATTCCAAAGTAATTTGCTATGTATGTATCCTTTTCAATAAATTATTAAATGGGTTTGAGCTCATTTCAGCCAGAGATTAAGAACATCCACACAAAATCAAAAAGAATTATGCAGTCTAACTCTTTTGAGTAAGGAAGAGTACCTCAAAATGACCCTTTTGAAACAAGAGATGCTACACTCATGAGTAAGCTTGCTGAATGCACATTGTACTCTTTCAGGCAAATGTGTTGCTTGATTCCACCATGCAGAAAGCACACCCTGTATCTTTAGCTATGGTGAATCTTATTTCTAGAACCTTGGTATGCAGAATGCAAAGAAAATACTGTCTACATTGATCAAATAAATTCTGGAACATGAAGAATAAGATCCACTTACAACATATTATCAGGTATGGATGAAAAGGCAAGATATTGCATTGGTGCTTTCTGCAGAAATAGAATCATTATCTAGATGAAGAGCCATGTTCCCAGTGTCAGTCATCCTTAATTCTAGCAGCTTTCATGCAGGAAGCCAGCTGATCTAATAAAGTGTTGCCAGGACATATTTGAGGCAGAACTGACAACATAGTTGTTTAAAATTTTTGCTTCTATTTTGTCTTTAATTTTCCATTTTGTATATAAATATATGTAGAGATATATCCCATTCATATATATTTCCCACACTTATTCATGTATTGTAGGTAGCCCAGGGGTAGACAATGTAAGGTAAAAATTTGAAACATTCTATTAAATTGATCCTTATCCCCAAAATGCTACCTAACTAGTTTAGTGTAGAGCATCAACTTCATGATACTTTACACTAAGTTGGTAACAAACCATCACTCACTTAACTGGCATTGTTGAATAAGTTCCCTCAAATCAGATGTCATTTCCATATTTTAAGAAGGGGCAGCTTAATTAGGAATAACGTATATTTGTTTGGTTCTGAACTTTGTTATTGAGAAGGATTTTCTGAGATGACCAGTTTACATCAGATCCAACTGAGAGAACACACTACAAGTACCACTAGGGTGTTATATTTCATAGGCCCCAGATAGCACACTTTCTCTGCTGTGATACTGTCTCTATGAAATGTCATCTCCCCACCCAAACTGAACCTGGATCTACCACTTTTGACTTTCCAGAAGTCCCTCAAAATCTGGTTGCATCATCAGTCTGGAGAATTTAAGAGACTGGAGAATTATTAAAGTGGCTCCACTTTTATTAAAATCTCTTAACCTAATACTCTTTCTTTCTAGTTTTGTTTTTATATTTTAAATGTTTTAATAATAACTATTATAACTATTTAGTGTTTATTCATTTACTGTTAGCTTTGTTGAACACCATTCAGAATTGTTTGTAAGATGGTGGCTATATACATTTGATAGATATATAGACAGATAGACACAGATAGATTTTTAAAAGGAGTTAAGTGACATTCTGTGAAAATCAAATTGTCCTTCTATTTTTTTACTCAAGGTCTTCAAAGCTTTTTCATATATCCATTTTCTTTAGATGTTGGAATTCTTGCTAAACTTGGTCCATATACTTATTGTCACTTGCATACTTCAGATTACTATACATGACATTGGCTAAATTGGCTACTAATGAAAGCCTAGTTCAGGGCTGTCAAAGTCGTGGTCTGTGAGCCGGATGTGTCATGCACTGGCCACGCCCATGCCTGGTTTAGCAAAGGGGGAAAAAGTGCCAGTATGTCATGTGATGCTGCCATGACATCACAAGTTTGACACCTCTGGCCAAGTTAGTTATGTAATCAAGAGGAAACATTTGGCTGTTGAAACTATCGTGCAGCTATGTTTTATGACACTGAAGATGATGTAAGGATAACTTTCAAAGTAGCTTTACAGACCCTTTGAAAGGATGTAGTGCCTCAAAATGCTAATTAACAGTCAGGTCCTCATAACAATATGAATTATATTATCACTTGCTGAAATATGGACCACTAAGTCATATCTGATATGACAACCATCAGTTATTTGGGTGGGTGTTGAAAGCATTCAAGGCAATATGTGATAATTAATTATTATACCTAAGAAAATGAGTAAGCTGAGAATGTACAGGTGGAAGCTGCTTCGTGAGGCTAAAAACATTCAGTATGACTCTTATTTAAAGGACAGATGAGCAAATCCACTTGAAATGGGAAACTTCTCTTGCCAACTGTTTGATTAAAATTAAAAACCGAAATGATGTATCAAATGTCATACCTCAAAATGTTTGATATTTTTAAAGAAATCAGATTTCATATTCAAATGTTTGTACCACTTGAAGACTCAAAAGTATTTAAGCCAAGATTAAAATTTTGAATTTTTAATATATTGGGGCCAACTATATCAAAGACGTAAGTCATTTTTCTGAAAGGTTAAATTGGCTTAAGAAAAAGCCTTTCTCAATGTTTTTTTTTAAAATTCAACTAACTGTCAGGTCGATGAGAACTCACATTTGAAAGCTTATCTTTCTTTAATAGTGGTACCATGAAAATGGTAAAAAAATAATTACAGTATGTTAGCAATAAATATACTGCCTGGTGGTCCAATGGATAGAATGCAGTATTGCATGCTAACACTGCCCAGGAGTTTGATCCTGACCGGCTCAAGATTGACTCAGCCTTTCAGATTGATAAACTGAGGACTCAGTTTGTTGGGGACAATATGCTGACTCTTTAAACCACTCAGAGAGTGCTGTAAAGCACTGTGAAGGGTATATAAGTCTAAGTGTTATTGGTAAATAGTCCAACTTGACCTTGACTTTGTGACTTAAGTAGGCAGGTCTACTTAATTGTTTTTGAAACAATACAGAATTAATTATCTTCTTTCAATGCTATCTCCCATCCCACACCCCAAACAAAATTCCTAGTGGAGCTTACATTTTTCATTTGGGTTTCCTGATGAGCTCCCATTTATTTACTAACCAGATCGGACCCTGCTTAGCTTCATCATCCAAGATCAATTAATTATATATATTAGTAAAAAGGAGTTCAATTAAAAATATAAACATGATTCATTTTTAAGTGTTGAGCTGAAAAAAATATTATAAATATAAGCGCTAAATATCACTGGGGAGTTGGCATTTTCCACATTAGTCTGGACTTTTACAACCTGTGACAAATCGTATAACAATCTATATCCATTTATTCTGAGCTCAATGAACTGGGAACATACATCACACTGTAGCTTAATGCAACACTTCAGGTCTGAATGAAAACCATACAAGAATCTAGAGCCTCTGCTGACTCAGGAAGATGTCTTCCAAAACATCACTATTCAATAGACTTTCAAAGAATGGAGTACTGTAGGAAATATTTTAGGATGTGATGAATTGTGGCAGTTCTCCTAGCAATAAATAATCTTTCAATTCAGCAATTTATCACAACAGTATTGATGTATGATATTCTGTGAAGACATAAAACTTTGTCTGCAAATATTCAGAGACTTGGCTTCATCAGCAGGTCTGTTATTTCTAATATGTGATCTAGTTCTGGAAGAAGAACTTATGGCAGAGGTACCATTTTATTTCTCTTACCTATCTGAAGTCCTTCATGGATAATATTAGTGCATATTTATTTGCAGTGGAGAACGTCCACAGAAGATTACACTAGGTAGGCTTCAACTTGCAACCATTTGATTACAATGGTTGTGTTTCAAGTGCCAAATACAATGGCAATGAAAAAAAGGACTTATGATTGGTCCTCACACTTATCGCTGTCACTGCATCCTCATGGTCATGTGATCAAAATTTGGACACCTGGCAACCCGCATATATTTATGACAGCTGCAGCATCCTCGGGTGACGTGATCACCATTTACGAGCTTCCCAGCCAGCTTCTGACAAGCAAAGTCAATGGGCAAAGCCAGATTCAGTTAATAGTCATGTGATTCATTTAACAACTGCAGTGATTCACTTAACAATTGTGGCAAAAGGGTTGCAAAATTGGGCATACTTACTTAACAACCACCTTGCTTAGCAATGAAAATGTTGATGCCCACTGTGGCCATAAGTCAAAGACTACCTGTACTGGGAGTTCAGGAAAGCACAGATACCAAGACCCATAGCAGAAAGCTACTATTGATACTTATAAAGTATTATTTGTTTGCATAACATGCTTGTTCATACTTAACTGAACTACAATTTTCTCAATGAAGACAAAATTCTAGATTTGCACAATACATTAGCTATAAATTAACTTCTCAAGCTGGATTCATATAACACATTAAGATGACGATGATGATGATGATGATATTGTTAATTATTTGTACAAACGCACCCTATCAAATATATTTTGGGCAGTAAAGGGCAGAATCCTCTTTAGATTACTTTGTTTTTTTGTTGATTAAGGCAAAAGGTGCAGAATGTTATCAGATGTTGTTACAGAAATGAGTCTCTAATGAAAGTTTATGAAATGACGTTAGCAATGATACAGCTTTTATTTCTGTACATGGATAATAGAAAGGGGAATGAAATTTCTCTTTTAGCCACTGATTGCCTCTATAATGTTAATGCCTATGCACCCTACTGTATTCTTTTGCAGCTTTTATAGCTGACATTCTTTACATACATAAATGAACTCAATGCTCCATGGATATCTAAGTATAGAACTGCACCGTTAACATACAGCTTGATTTTCTACAGTGATACCTGCATTTCTTTATGACTGACTTTGAAATAGCATGGTAGCTATTGAAAAGAAATAGGATACCACCTGCTATTTGATATTAGTGGCTTTCCACCTTTAACTTTATGCTATTTCATAACTCAAGGTATGTAGGAGTAAGTGTGTAGGAGTAACATCAAAGAGGAGAGATATGAATTACTAAATATGTAGATTCCAGAATGGAATCATGATGTACTGTACATCATTTCTAATATCTTTTAAACTACTGCCTCTCCTCTTTAACATTTTGGTATTTAAACATCAGCAAAAGCTAAAGTATAGTGTGAATAATAGTGAGTCTCTGCACCTACAAACATCATGGCTCACATTGTTGGAAAAATATCTGGTTGCAAAAATGTGCACAGCTATCATTTTTCATTATCATAGCTAATTGAGGTTTTAAACTGAACAAGAAGGAATGTTATTGTCAAAGCAGGAAATCTGCCAATAGTAAATGGCTTGTTGAAGAGCAACCATTCTGGTTGGAGAAAGGCTTAAGTAAGGATCAGTGTGCATTTGGTACGTAAAAATCAAGACAGCCCCATCCAGAATAAAAAGTGGAAAAATCCTTACATCTGGATTGGCAGGGGCGCCAAATCTCACAGTGACTTAGTCTTGCTAGAGTACATTGAGCTTATACTTCCTCATCTCAATCCCCGCATCCTCCAGACCCTGGGAAAGAACTCTTTTAACTGGCCAAATATATAATAACATTGGCACAGATATACAACTGAGTATTATGTGCATACTGATGATACTTAACCTTGTGCCAACGGATGACCTCTCACAGCAATTTCATGTAGAAATCAAACAAATGTTGTTTCCCTTTGATCTGTTTTTCATACCCTCACAGCTTCTCCAACAACACAGCTTCTCCAAGGTTTGGGAAAGGGCAGCATGAGTAACAGGCAGAAGAAAAAGTAACACTTCAGGGCAATGGAATGTATTTCAACAAAGCACATCTCACTGCCTCTGTGCTTTGCCAATGAGAATGTTAATCTCTATTGCACAAATTTTTTCACTGAGATAATCCTAAATCTCCTCATGAAGTCTACCAAGAGATGGCCAGACAAATGTATACAGAAAGGACTAAAAACGTAGAAAGGGTGGGTGCTAACAATTCATGTTCTGTTTATTTCATGTAGTGTCAGGGGATATATTTTTTATTCTAGGAGCGCAGTGAAAATTGTGGTACATGTACCATTCAAAGACTCCAAATGCTAGGTGATTCTGCAAGTATAACAGGCTGGAGATATGTAATGGATTTCTGAAGGACCAATCCACTCACGTGTAAGATAAAATGCCCCATATTTTAGTGATCTGGATTTTCTCTTCTGGGGAGGGGGGGGCACATAATTTTCTTTCATTTGTTAATGGGATGAAAAGCATCCCTTAAGAGCAATTTTGATAAGAAAAATGGACCCCAGAAAAGAGACAAATACCTTCCTTCAATTGACCTTGCAGTTTTACTCTTTTGCTTTGATTGAAAAACAAACTCAAGGGGAAAATTGTATGTCTGTATGTCACATATGCAATTATGCAGATGATTACATGTTGAATAATTTGAGAACCATTTATTATCGAATAAAATAGCAAGCTTTCTAAATGATGCTTAAATGGAGTGAATAATTGGAACTTTGACCCAAATTTGCTTTATTATAATGACTATAAAATAAATATATGTTTTCCCATTGCATTTTCAAATTTATATCACATCAGTTTCCAGTAATTAAAATACCACAGACCCTTCCCTAAGATAACTAAACATGACTTGCAGATCATAGCCCTTCCCATTTCAGTAATTATTGCTCTATTACTGCCTCGTCCACTACATTCTTATGATCCGATTCCAAAAGTTAATATATTGCAACTTTGTTTTTTGATTCATCTGTTTTGGTTTTGTTGTTTGTATGGATTACATTTTTTTTCTTCCTAGCATTTTCTCACAAGTACAGGGTCTACTTTTCTTGGATCAACTAAATGTTGATCCATTGGTTGTAACAGGATTGACTAACCAATTTGTTGCCTGATCCTGATGTACAGTAGAACCTCGGATCATGAACGCTTCTGATCATGACCATATCAGGTGCTGACCAAAAAAATCAGCTAAATGTTTCACTCTGGTTGCGAACAAATCCTCGGGTGGTGATCAAACACAGCTGTGGTGATTTTCCCTGCTGCAGCGATTTCCCCTTCCATGCCATTTTTTTGAAAGCACATGCTCAGTCAGTCTTGCTTCCGATCACGACCAAAACGGGTTGAGACTGAAGTCCTGGAACAGATTACGGTCGTGACCAGAAGTTCCACTGTAGTTGTAAATGACTGGCCCAGATTCACGGAGCTGGCTTTCAAGCCTAAGGCATGACTAGAACTCTCAGTCCACTGGGTTCAGTGGATAGTCTGGTGTCTTAGCCACTGGACCAAGCTGACTCTTGTTTACAT
The DNA here is from genome assembly GCA_032468235.1 of Pseudoxyrhopus heterurus. Lineage (NCBI taxonomy): Eukaryota > Metazoa > Chordata > Lepidosauria > Squamata > Pseudoxyrhopus > Pseudoxyrhopus heterurus. Next base: position 114,004 of record JANHJO010003695.1, on the reverse strand, counting down.
GGATTAAATTTATAATAATCTACTCTTTAGATGCTATTACAGGTAGTCCTTGACTTATGACCAAGATTGAGCCCAAAATTTATGTTGCTAAATGAGATATTTGTTAAGTGAGTTTTGCCCCATTTTATGACTTTTCTTGCCACAATTGTTATGTGAATCCTTGCAGCTGTTAAGGTGGTAACCCGGTTGTTAAGTGACTTTGCTTGTCAGAAGGTTGCAAAAGTTGATCATATGACCCTGGGACACTGCTACTGTCATAAATATAAACCAATTGTCAAGCATCTGAATTTTGATCACATGACCACGGGGATGCTGGAACAGTCATAAGTGTGAAAAACAGTCATGTCACTTTTTTCAGTGCCGTTGTAACTTTGAACAGTCACTAAATAAACTGTTGTAACTGGAGGACTACCTGTATTCTTAATACTGGTATCAGAATAGGGAACATTGTAAAAGGTATTACCTTCAATGAAGACTTTGTCCGAGGTTCTGGTTTCTGCCTTGTAGGTGTACTTTTAATAAGCAGAGATTCATCTGTACGAGAATCATAATTCCCATGTTCTGAATCATCTGTATATGTGTCTTTCTCTCTTCCTATGTCTGAGTAGGGGAAAAAAAAAACAAGAAACACATGGACTCATATGGTATTACTATGGAGACATTATAGCAAATATACAAGCATGGTTCCCTTCATTATTTGTGTTTGCCACATATTCAGTATCCTATTTTGGGACAAAGTCAATATTTAATTTAAGCAAATTTCTCTTGCTTAATTCTGAAATATGTTTTATGATACCAACATGCCATTTGTTCTTTAGCAATTGAAGACATCAATTAATTAAAATGGACTGAGTACTTGTAGCTTAAAATCTCAACTTTTTTCAGCATCAGGTTTTTGGTGCTCCAGCATTGGAACTATTAGAGAGGAGATCTTTCTGTACACAAATGATCAGTTATTAAGGAAATTATTCAGGAAGTTTATGTCAGCAAAAATCAAAACAGTCCCCTACTAATTGCAGTAGAAAAATAACTCCGCTATCAGCATTAGTGAGATAGTTGAGTATTCGTTGTGAAATGGCTTAAAAGATATATTGATTTTTTTATAAGTTGAGTGGAAGCTATGGTAGCTTATACATTAAGTGTAACTTTATTGAATTTTTGTCATAGATTTACCTAAATAAGCATGCTGTGTGGTTACAGCCTTTGTGAAGTTTCAGTTGCATACCTTTATAGAAAGTTAAGTGTAATGGGAGGAGAGGGGCATAGAGGTGGACATTTTTAAGTTTGCACCTTTCATGTTTTGAACTGAGATAGAGATGTTATTTACAAGTCAAAGGGCTGTAAAATAAACTACCTCTATTTTATCAGTGTTTTGAGTTCTATTATAGATCAGATTCTCAAAGGCACACTGGTTGAAGGGCACACAGACAACAACATTAGACAACTGCTTAAAATATCTTGAAGATGATTGTTTCCCCAAAGTCATGTTGATAGGAGGCTTCATGGTCTGCACCAAGGCATTCTGAAGGGATTATATACAGTTTATGCTATAGGGAGCCTTGAATTGAATAAATTAAAATCTTTCCTATGAATCTGATGACCTGGCTCAAGGATGTGTTCTGCTTTTCATCTCCCGCCCCTGTATATACAATTATGGATTTTATGTGATAGATAGGTATAGGTATAAATAGACAGCCTTATTGTTCTTTATGTTCTAATGTGTTATATAAACATCATGGTGCTATATGGGGCCTTTAACAGGTCCATCTACCAATACTTCTTTCCCATTGCTACATTCTTAGGATAAGCACCCATCTTGTCAGTTAATTATATGAATAAATTGCACTTACAGATTAGATCAATACACTGCAGTACATTTTTTTAAATCCAATTGTATGAGATGCTGTTATAGAAAAAAGTCAATCTTATTAGAAAGTAAGCCCAGTAATAATACAGTTAAGTGACACAGCAGAGAAAGCATCCAGTTATGTATAAACAGCCAAGAAGAAAGAAAGGAAATTAATACATCTGTAACTTTTCATTTATAACTTTAGATGTTGCATTTCATATAATCTAAATGACTTTGTTAATTAGCATATACCATGAACTTTCTTGTAATGTGGAGGCATAACAGCTGTAGAGAAAAAGTGCTTGCTTAAACACCAGGCACTGTAGAACAGAACAATGGACATTGCTAAAGAACCTTCTAAAAAAGAAAAGCTTTTTTACTTGTTGACTTAACAGATAATAGACCTGTGGTGGCACAGTGTTTAGAGTGCAGTACTGCAGGCTATTTCTGCTGACTGCTGGCTGGCTGCAAATTGGCAGTTCAAATCTCATCAGGCTCGAGGTTTACTCAGCCTTCCATCCTTCCGAGGTCAGTAAAATGAGGACCCAAATTGTTGGGGGCAATATGCTGACTCTGTAAACTGCTTAGAGAGAGTTGTAAAGCACCGTGAAGCAATATATAAGTCTAAGTGCTATTGCTATTGCTAATAGAAGTCCATTTTTCCACAACAGTTTGAGGTGAGAAATGAGACAGAAGCAGTTGATCAATGAGTATTTGAGTAAGATAGAAATAGGGTACCCAGGGATAATTTCATCTTTGCCCTCTTGTCTCATTTCTAAATAATTCTCTTTTCAATCCGAGTTTGGTAAAGAACAAGTATAGTTAAGCTGACAGAATGTTCTTCTTGCTTGTTGGTGTAGTTGCACTGATAATGGAACACATTTTTTCCCCAACAATCTTCTTTCTCAGTCTTAGTCTGGTTCATGAGACATGCCATTATGCATCAGAGACCTTTGTATAACAAAGGGGAACTCATATTCTATTTGAAGTCACCAACTAGCAATGTTGGGTGATCCGGTGCTTCAGATATTTGCATTACATCTCCTATAGCCATGGCCATTTATCTTGATAATGCTGGGGCATGTGGGAGTTGTATTGAGACTTCCTAGTTTGTCTTCCTCTGACTGACTCTATGGAGCTGCAGTGGCTCAGTGGTTAAGAACACAGTACTGCAGATCAGCAGTTTGGCTGATCGAATCCCACC
>JANHJO010003695.1:37211-56397 GCA_032468235.1 Pseudoxyrhopus heterurus | reverse complement strand
TCCTTTCCCCTTGGGTTCCCTTTCCTTCATCCTTTCCTTTTCCCTTCCTTTCCTGTTCACTTCCCTTCCCTTCCTCCCCCTGCGATATGCTGCAAGCAGAGAATGCTGCAGCCTACAATTCCCAGTGTTCTTTGCCCAATTTGCATGCCTTGCCTCTATTGGTTGGAGAGCCTCTGATTTGCATACATTGTCTGTATTGGCCATTGGTGCCTCAGTGGCTGCAGAGCCCTTGCATATACTCAGTAGAGCTTGACAGTGTAAAGTTGGTGGGGTTGTCCACTTTGGCACCCTTTTGGGGGGGCAAAGAACCCCCAAAGGCATTTGTGACCCACGCAGTGCTGATCTTATAACGGCAAGGTATATATGTGCGAAGTTTGGGCGAGATTGGTTGCACCGTGTAGGTGTGTATAGAGTACATACAAACACAGATCCCCCACCCGACTTCTGTTTTATAGATATAGATAGACTTTTGAAACCTGGTTCAGCCATCTCCCTCTGGTACATGGAAAGATGAATTTTTAAAATATTGATAGGCAGAAGATAAGAGTCCAAAAATATAAAAACTAACATTCAAAATCTTACCCGTTATGAAAGAGTGCAAATGTATGGATAGAAAAAAAAAATAGGAAAGAGATTGTCTTTCTGGATAGAGAAGGGACACATCTAGTTTTGTTACACGAATACTTCTCTGACATAGTTCTTGAAAATAAACTAATAAGGATGATTGGTACTAGAAATGTGACAAATGATTAAAACATCCAGTTAGATGTTTAATTGTATATCCCAAACAGATGCAGCTTTGATTTGAAGTGAGATATAAAGCTGAGCTGTCAAAGGCTGGATAAAGAAGGCTGGATTTTTGCTACCTGTGGTTGAAACAATGCATAGCACTTTTTATTTAAAGGCATTAGAATTTAATTAATTAGTTAAATGTATATGGCCACCCATCTCTGTAATGACTCGGAGCACAGTACAATAAAAACATTAAGAAAACACAAGTAAAATACAATTGGAAGTCTCCAAACAGCCAGAAAAGACAACCATTATAGCCAAAAGAATAAAAGGTAACCAGATTGTCAAACTACAGGGTGGCTGGATACCATTAAAGCTGACACCAGGCAGAGTATAGTAAAACTCAAAGAAGCAGTGCAAAATCGGAAGATGTAGAGAGACCTGGCCCATAGAATCACCAAAAGTCAGACACGACCGAATGGATATCATCGTCATCTTCAAAAGAACTATAGAGAGCCACTATTCATTCAACCCAGGGAGAGGAGCTAAGTTTTTTTAAGGGTCTCTTAAACAGCCAAGGTGGGGCCCAGACAAAGCTCAGGGGCATGGTGTGATGTCTTCTTTGGACAACTCCTCCAATGCTTCCTCAGAGGCCGGCTCAAGGGGGAATGAGATCATTCCTGGCACATCAGGAATGACTGACCCTGAACTGCCAGCAGAACAGCTTTGGCTGGAAACAGCTTGCAGGCCAGTGAAGAGGAGGGGGAGGAGCTGCCTGCTGTGATAAATCTCAGATCACGCAGGGCAGAGAAACGGAGGTCTGCCAGATTGCTCGGGAAAATGCCTCACCCCTCTTGATGGGCTGCACTGGGAGCTTATTTAGCACAGGAGGCAGAGGGAGGCGTTGCTGGAAGCAATGTGTGTGCATCGTGGCTGTGTGTTCGTTCATGTTTCCTGGGACTCTGAATGCTTGTAACCCATGAGCTAACATGGATGTACTTTAAGTTTTGCCTGAGGGCTTTATGTTCATTTATTGGACTTACTTCTTTGAGCAGCTTGTAATTATTTTAAATAATTACATCAAATTGTTAAATTGTCCCACAGCGGGTTGGCCCATGGTGAGTTGGCCATGGTAGGTTGACCCATCCCATCTGAAAGTGATTGTCTCTTGTCCACTGTGCAGAAGGAAAACACTGAAAGTGGAAGAGGAAACTCTGGCGCCAAGAGGTGGGGGAATTGATATTCCTGCCAGTGGAGAATGTCCTCCTAACCAAAAAAGAAATGAACATCCAACATCATCCCTCTCCCACCAGCCTTCTGAAAACATAAATCTCCACTGAGAATCAGAACCTCTATAATTGCAGTAGTAAGCATGATAGACTTTCCTTTTTCCTCAAGTCCCCTCCCTGAATTCCTCTGAGAATACTAAGATGCAGAGAGAGGATTAATTGCTGGACTCTGGGGGAAACTTAGAAGACCAAGGTTGAACAGAGTTAGAGGCATTTATCATTTACATTTGACATTTTTAAAAAGTGCAAAGTAGCTCCAAATTACCGTTACACTTCAAATTTCATGTGTGAACATCAGTGGAGCTCACTAAGAAGAAAAGACAAGAAAGAGAGTGACCAAATAAATAACGTGTTCTGATGGATTTTATGCTCAGCTGTAAGGGAAGAAAAAGTTATTTCTTTGAATGACTCCTGAATAAGTTGCTGATTGCAAGAGTGTGTCCTTAGAGCTACTGATTGCCTATTGTGGATGATTAAGCAGAGGCTGTAGGAATATAAGGCAACCAGTTGTCAGAGAGCAAATCTGAATCTGTTAACCGAAAAAGCAAATAGTTTGACAGTGAGGTTTCAGGAGAAAATTCCTAACAAAGTTTCTCTCTAAGCGAATCATGTGTAATTGGCTAACCTGAGAGCCTGAGGGAAAAGATAAGAAATAAAAGGGGACTGGAGGCTAAAATATATAAAGAACAGTTACTGGAATTGGGTATGTCTATTTTAATGAAAAGAAGGACATGATAGCAGCCACAAAGGACAGAGAATCAACCTATTTTCCAAAGCACTTGAAGACAAGACATGGAGTAACGGATGGAAACAATCGAGGAGAGAAGCAACCTAGAACTAAGGAGACATTTCCTGACAGTTAGAACAATTAATCAGTGGAATAACTTGCCTCCAGAAGTATGAATGCTCCAACACTGGAAGTTTTTAAGAAGAGATTGGATAACCATTTGTCTGAAATTGTATACGGTTTCCTGCCTAAGCAGAGGGTTGGACTAGAAGACCTCCAAGTTCCCTTCCAACTCTGTTATTCTATTCTATAACTCTATAAATCTTCTATAATCTTTAGTAAAAAACACTCAAAATGAAAAAAATAGGAATTTCAAAATAAGGAGAGTTTGTAGTGGAGTGCATAAATACCTTATTTCACATATTTACTGGATTGTGAAGTTGAGAATTGATTCCTACTAGGTAAAAACTTCAAGGAATGACCGAGTGACATGGTCCCACATCCCTCCCCCCCCATGTGTTTCTTTTACTTACACCTTTTTAAAACAAAAAATAAAAAAACCCCAAAACTAATGTTTTTGCAAAGTCATACTTCATTCTGGCTCATTCTAAGCCAATTTCAGCTTGCTGAACAAGGTTAAAACTATGCTGCTTAAAATGAAAGCAATATCCATTTATTTGCCCATAAGCAAAGTTTTGTTCTAGTACTCACAAAGTGCATTTTTCTACTGAAATATAAAAAAAATTCAATTAAAGTTGCTCTAGAGATCTGACATACAAAAATATGAGAAAGCTACTTCTTCTTAAGTATGACCAGTGAATTAACACCAAAAAAGTAAAGTAAAAAAAAATCAATATCAATAATTAAGTCCTACAGGTTGAAAATGGGAAGCATGGTAGCTAACATTATGCAAGCCAGACTTGAACAATTTCTCCCAACCAAAAAAATCATTCAGTTAATTTGCTTCAGTCATCCAGACACATTTCCTTCCTTCCTGGGCAATGTTGCTTCTGGCTCTGGGGGAGTACTAAACTGCCGGTTGTGCAAAACTGCTTGGTGGCTATAGAGGGATGGAAAAATTGGCCATTGGAGAACAATTTAATTCTTTGTGACCCTCAGGCAAAATTAATTTTGAAGCCTCTTCGCCTCAAGAGACATAGAAGAATGAAGAAATAAATTGGTCCCAAGAGGTATGGGAGAATGAAGATAAATCAGAAACACGTAGAACTCCTTTCCCTAAATACGTTGCATTTATTTCATTAAAAATTGCCTCCAAGAGCACACCTCTCACCAGCTAGAAACAAATGTCATTTGATCCTTCCAAGAAAGATTGATAAGAAGCTGTTCCATGTGGTAGAATAAGCAGGAGAGGTAAGTTTCTTTTGACACAATGGCCTTCCCACTAGGTTGACTGGGACCAAGCATCTCTTCCCATGTAAGAACTGCTTCACACCAACTCTTCAAGAACTATTTCTACCTTTCCAATTGATCATGATCTCAAATCATAACATTTATATTTCATTCTCTTCCAACTTCATCCTCAAAGGATTTAAGAGGAAAGGTAAATAATGAAATCAGGGCCATTTATTTATTTAATCAATTTATATAGTTACCCATCTCAACAAGAAGTCTGAGTGGCAAAAATAATAAAAAATGAAGCCTATATGTATGCAAAAATTAAAATACACAGCAGCTGAGAAAACCAACAAACATCAACTTAGACAAGAGATGGTCCCTTCACATAATTGGAGCCTCAGTACTGATTACATGGTCCCAAGAAACAATCTTTGCATTTGTATACATGTGTCATGATATTGCATGCAGTATGAAGGGGCAAAAGCTTGTGTGTTTGGAGATAGATATAAAGCTGTATGTAATGGAAGCTGTAACTCTCCCTGGAGGTAATGTTAGTAAAGACCATTAACAGTATAAGAATTATCTATTACATTTGATCACCTATGAGGTTTAATACTCCATCCTTCCATATCGTATGTTTTATATTTTTTATTTTACAGCAGTTAGAAAATAAAAATAGGTTGGGCTGATCATGTGGTTAACAGAGAGCTTTTTTCACAATTTAGTATAATGAATTCAAGAACACTGGGTTAAATGATGTGGGATTATTGACGTAAATGAACAAAGACTTGAATGTGCAGTTACAAGTAGCTGAAACACTAATTGCTTTTTAATTATTTTGCCTTGCAAAGTTCTTTATATAACTACCAAAGAAAGTTAGATTTGTGAAAGATATAATAATCTATGTTTCTTGTTCAAATGGCGACATACTAGTTAGTTTGAATAACTATACAAAAATAACATTCTAAAATTACTGGGTAGGAGGAAGAGATAGTTGGGATTCACTTCCAAATACACAATGATGACAGGTGACATTAAAAAACATTATCTCAGCAATGCATTTCGGCAAGATGCTTAACCTCTAATCCTCTACCAAACCATGGCTTAAAGGCATCAGAGGAGGATTAGAAGAACTGCCTCCTCTTGAATCAGAGGCAGGGGTGGGATCCTACCGGTTTGGACCGGTTCGCCCGAACCGGTTGTGGAGGTTGGGCGGAACCAGCAAACCAGTTCGGTCATTTTTTTTTAAAAAAAAAATTGCCCACCTGCCCGCCCAGAGCCTCTAGCTGCCTTTATCTGCTGTGTTTTCAGCACAGCTGATGATCAGGGAAGTGCACCTCACCTGTTTTTCCCCCTAGAGGCTGCTGCAGGAACTTTGTGTTTTAAAGAAACAAATTTTCTGCAGCAGCTCCTATGGGGAAAAACTGCTGAGGCAGGCTTTCCTGATCATCAGCTGTGTTGAAAACACAGCGAATCAAGGTAGCTAGAGGCTCCGGGCGGGCAGGTGGGCAATTTTTTTTTATTTTTAGAAAAACTGACTGAACCGGTTGTTACACCAGTTGAAATCCACCCCTGATTTCAGAGGTCATAGCATTTGATAATAGTGAATGATTGTGATCCAGCAAACTGTTATCAAATTACTCTCGATCAAAAAAGGATCCAGATTTTGGGCCCAATGGCAACATGTTTGCAGATTCATTGGGCAAGCCATGAGGCAGCAGTGAGAAGAAGAGCGGGCATCTTTCATACCCAGGATACTTAAGCACCTCCTTGGTTGTCATCCTCCTCTGGCAGCAGCAGGAAGGCTGAGTTGCTAACAAGAAGCAAATACTTGCTCTTAAGCAAAGAAAGATGCATACAAAGTTTTTGAAGCTGGGGTTCAGGAAGCCAAAATATATCAAGCATGATGCATGTTATCACAATGAAGATGGCTTCAGATAAGAACTATTCAACATAGTGGAGAATGTTGGATTCTGGTACTTCCTAATTACCAGTTCCATTCATGTGCCATATTTAGCAGGCAGGTGGTGCCTTCTTTATATCACCAATGAAGCAAAGAAGTGTCACTATTTTTGAAATCAGTAGGTTCCAACATTTACATATCCAACTCATATTTACATATCCAACTCATACACTTAGTTTGGTTGAGGTAGAATGCACGTTTTTCACCTCTGCCTAAGAAAGCACTAGTAGGAGTGGGGTAAAAATATATGTCTATTGCTGTAGGAATCCATGGTACACGACCTAGGCAAATGTGGGTAAAACGTCATGACAAACTGCTGTGGCCCATGTGGCAGTTCAAGTAAATATGAACATGAGTCACAAATTGAAAGTTTTGGCCAGCCAAATCTCAATTGTGATCATGGACAGGATATCCAACATGAAGTGGATTACTCATAAGGAACAGTTTATTAGCATCAGCTGCATTATCCTAAACTATGTCTGATTGCATGGAATTGTTTTGGTCTGGAAGGGACAATACCAGGTTGTTGACAATGCCAACTGCAGCTGGCACCAAGTTACCATCAGTGTTCTTAGAGAAAGTCTCATACAGTAGTTGTGATGGCAATTTCCACTACAATAAGAAGGGGACGCAAGTGTTAGATCAATGCACAGTCATAGGTTACCCAACCGTACACCTGATCCCTCAGATTTTACATATTCAATTCCATCTACCTGCTTGACACTAGAAGAAACTTGGCTCTGAGAATGTTAGAGTCTTAATATTTCACACTGGAGTTATGCAGCAGCAAGCAAAATATTAATGCTTGCCAGATTATTTGACCCAAGGAAGAAGAGGAAAATTACCTTAACTGATAATTTCCCCCAGTGGAAAGAGCTCCTGGTTGTGGAAATAGCTTAGGCAGAGGACAGAAAACTCAGTCAGAGCAAAGGGAAGGGGCCTGGATCATCCAGTACATCCTCCTCTACTCCAGCAGCAGAAGCCAAAGTCTAGTGTTAGAATAGGATTTTTTTTTGGCTGGCCCAAGAACTCTAACTTCATCACAAGGCAGCATCCTTCCATATGGTTGATGTTTGTTGACTTGGCCAACAAAGCAGAATCGTTGATATTGTATTGCACGACCAAGCCAAGAAAGCTGAGAAGATGGAGCTGATCTATTTTAGAGCAACCAGTGGTAACATCTAGCTAGCTTTGACAATAGCTGCTCAGCAGCATGGTTTTCTTTTGTATGCTGAATATTGTAAATGTAAGGTAGTACAACATCGTGCAAATGTAATTTGTAAGATGCAAATGTTGCCTATGGGCCAGGGAGGGAATTTGTGTGTGTGATCGTGTGTGTATGTGTGTGTTTCCCAGAGTGGGATTCTCTCCTGGGCCATCCCTCCCTTTTTATTCTATCAGTATAAACTGTCTGGGGTGGGGCATCTATTTTTGAGAATAAGCAAGGGGGGAAAATTCAATCCGCAACTGAACTTCTAAAAACTGAAGTAGAATGTGACTTGTAGATCTCAATAATGCAGATATAGAAGAGAGGTTTCAAAATATTAATGTAATATTTTCTGCCAGAATATCTCTTATCATGGAGGAAATAATTCACTGATTATCTTATGTGATGGATCAAAATTCTCAGAATCAGTTTATTTCTCCACATATTTTGATTATACACATATATCCAGGGCAATATTTACAGCATTTTAAAGTCAAGCAAGACATTTCTGTATCTCTTTGCTGCCATCTAGTGATTATCTAGATTCTTGCAGCTCAAAAACTTGTTTGGAATCTCTTCTATGCTCAGAACACCACAAACTGTTTTAGGCTTTTGTTTTGTTTCACAGTCAGCCGGGAACGAGGAGACAGAACTTCTAGAATACAAAACTTATATTCCATTTGGTGTACATCTCTATTCTATTTTAAGTCAATGTTTTAACTCTTAAAGAATCAACATTTATGACCATGGAAGTCAGAGGCGGATAAAGGGCAATGGGGAGCATGAAAGTTATGCACTAGATGTCTGTTGTTATTTCGATGTCATTGTGGATCTTTTGAAGACGCTGCTGTCTGTGGCAACTTCTCTGCTGCTTCCAAATCAAAATTTCTATACTAAATTAAAAAAAAAATTCTCCTTCAAAGCATGTTCTGATTGTGCTAACATTCTGAATTACCTCAGTATATACGGTAGTTTTTTCTAAACAAGGGTGTTACGCTCTATTATTTATTTATTTATTATTTATTAATGCTATTTATAGGCCACCCAACTCCCGAAAGACTCTGGGCGGCTTACAGCATGTATAAAGTATAAAACCAATTAAAATTGACACAGAATCAGAATGATATTAAAATATCCCACAAACATTAAAAAACAGTCCAATTAAAATACCCTATAAAACCCTAACCCTAACCCTACCCTAGGGTAAAATCCTTAGCCCCAAGCCCGTTGGCAAAGCCAGGTCTTAACAGCTCGGTGGAAGGTCAAGAGGTCGGGAATGATCCAAATCCCTGGGGGAAGTTGGTTCCAGAGGGTCGGGGCCGTCACAGAGAAGGCTCTCCCCCGTGGGCCCACCAGCTGACATTGTTTCACTAACGGGACCTGTAGGAGGCCAACTCTGTGGGATCTAACAGGGCGTTGGGAGGCATATGGTGGTAGAAGGTGGTCACAAAAATAACCCGGTCCTAACTCTACTCAAGAGTCTTAATATTTCTAGTGAGATCCCCAGTGAAATGAAAAGGGGAAGCCATAAAAAATTACCAGATTATAATAAACTGTAGGCTGCACCCTGAACCTCACAATTCAACACTCTTTACTACACTTTTTTTCCCTAATACAAAGCTTGTATCCCGTCAGGTTCTTAGAGATATTTTCACTAAGCAGCAAATTCCTGTTTCACATTGGGCCACATTGCTTTATTGTCTAATTATCCATAATTAAAATGATTAAGTAATTTCAGAATTTAATCATCCATTGTTATTAATTTGCCTATCAAATACACATTTTGACTGGGAGAAAAGTTTCTAGCCTGATTTCTAACTATATTTTTATGCCAATAACAGAATTTAAATTAATATAGTGCATTAAATAAGTTATTCTATTACTTCAGTACTTATTGGCAAATGTTACCATCTTGACACATGTCAAATATTCCTTGTTAAAAAGTCAAAAATGGCAATGCTTAATGAGTCAATAATAGCCAATTATTTTTATATTTGTGACTATCTCAAGATACAACAGGCACATAACTTATAAATGTGGTTTACGTAGGAAGTCTGATTCTATGGCAGAACTTTGGAAGGAGTAGTTTTTAATATGCTGCTGGAAAAGTAACTTTTTAGAACAAGTTATTCATTCAGTTTGAAGATGACTGGATAAAAAAAATTAGTTTGGCAGCGGTCTGATTCTCCACTATGAATGGATGGCTATTAAGGGTGTTGTATCTGATTGTTCCTCTGTGGTCTCTTTGTAAATTCATCCCATCAAGTCTGTCCTTCAAGGGTTTTTTATTATTTTATTGTTTAAATTTTTTATCAGACGATGGATGTGTGTTTCTCCCAAGCGTGTTTAAATTCAGTGATTGATCCACTACCTCTGCTGGAAGTTGGTTCCAAGCTTCCACTACTCTTTCTTCAATGTAATACTAAAGTTTTAGAGATCTTCTAGACCAGCCCTCCATCCAAGGCTTTTGTCCAAGACAGGAATCCTTATACCATTCCAGGCAAATCATTGTCTAATTTTTTTTCTTGAAAACCTCCAGTGGTGGAGCAAATTTGGGAGACAAGCTCTTTCCATTGATTAATTCTTCTCTCTGTCAGGAAATTCCTCCTTTGTTCCAGGTTGAATCTCTTCCTGATGAGCTTCCACCCCATGCATCCTGCCCTCAGGTGCTTTGGACAACAAATCAACCTCTTTTTCTCTGTGACAGCCTTCAAGTATTGAAAGATGGCTATTATACTACCTCTAAGCCTTTGCTGGCTGCATTGGTGTTTTTGCAGCTACAGCACACTGCTAGCTTACCCTTAAGTGGTGGTCTACCAGGACACCTAGATCTCTCTCACAGATGAGAGAGGTACTACATATTCTGTACCTGTGCATTTGTTTTTTTTTCTCCCTGCCTAAGAATACTTTTCCCATCAATGAACCGTATCTTATTGGATAGGGCTCAATGCTCAAATCTGTCAACATCCTTCTGAACCTTGAGTCTATCTTCCAAAGTGTAAGTAATTCCCCCCAGCTTGGTATCATCTACAAATTTGATGAATATCTCTTCTATCTCCTCATCCAGGTCATTTATGAAGTTCTTGAAGGTACAGGGAGGAATAAAACCAGCAGAATTATATTCACAACAACTGGTAAAATAACCCACTTATTTTGCTATTATCTTTTCCATGTTAAAATCTACATTTCTTATGTCTAAAATTAGCATTCAAGCCTGCTCCTGATTTAGTTTGTAAATATTTCAGCTCTCATGCCAGGCTCAGATAACAGTTCTAAAAATTACCTTCTGTTCTTCTTTGCTAGCAAACACATAATCATTTTCACATAGGAAAACAGGGTAACTAATGACCACTTGATTTTGTATACCACTTGATCCCCAAAATGGGGTGAACTCTATGGAGCAAATTTTTTTTACAATCCCCTCAATCTTAAAATTGCATCTTCCATTTGTTGTCTTACTCCAACCATAATTCTCTCAGCCTCATTCATCTTCCCATTCACAGTGTTAAAACAAAAACCACCCACTTTGCAAACTTAAGCGCCACATTAACTGTGATGGCTTTGCTTATTAAAACAATGGCATCTTATTTCATGGTCAGACTAAAACCTGAAAAAAAGGTTGGCTGTACTGAAGAACCAAAACATTCTTCCAAATCATTTTCAATCCATGTAGAGCCAAAGTAGTGTGTGTGTGTTTTATGTGTGTATTGGGTTTGTGAAAACCCTTCGTTTGGCAAGGAGACAGTTTTGGTGGTCAAAGATGAAAAGGGACATAGAAGCTGCTGTTGCCCCTTGCATGCCTCCATAAAGCACCTACCTAGGAAACCTCTAGGCTTGCTACAATCAGTAGCCAACCCTGTTAACCTGTGGGAGGAGATATCCATGGACTTTATTGTGGTGCTGCCTGAGAGTCCTGGGAATACCATAATCTGGACTGTCGTTGACCTGTTCTCGAAGCAAATGCACTTTGTGGCATGTCCAAACCGTCCTTCAACCCAGGGCCTAGCCAAGGTGTTTGTGCAGCACATCTACAGATGACATGGGCTCCTGAAGCACATTGTCTCAGACAGGGTGGGTGCAGTTCACAGCAAAGTTTTGGTGGCATTTTTTGAAAATGATAGGCTCCTCCTAGGGACTTAGCTCCACCTATCATCCTAGTATTGCTTGCTAAATGACTAACTTGCTAAATGGTTCACCACTGCAGGTCTCAGTGGAAATCACTTTAAAAAATGTACTTCAATGCAAACTATGTTTGGAAACATGAACATATATTTAAATAGCTTTTCATTCTCACTTATTAAAGGAGAGACTGAGAAATATTAGACAGTGGGTTAAAACCAATTCATCCATCTCTATTTGAGACTGAACCCAGATGTTTCTCATAAATTATAGGCACCATTATCTGTGAGAATGTAGGATAAATTGTAAGACTATTATAAATTATCTTTACACCTCCCTCAACTGCAACTTTTCATGCATTTTTTATGTATCAACCACAAAGCAGATTCTAATTTAGCATCTATTAGCCTCACAGGAAAAAATGTATCTCTCTAGGAATAAGCTTACACACCAAGAAGGAAGTATTCAGAAGCCTAGAAGAAGACCCTTTCTCAACTAGGGTTCCATGTCACCTAAGGTTTTGCAACAGATCATGATTATTATTATTTTTTTTAAAAAAACTGCACATACCACACAATAGTAGGATATGAAGTTCTTCTCTCCATTTGCGGTGGCAGGAAAAAAACTCTGAGCAAGGTTTTTTTTGCTGAGTCCTGTAAATTTCCCCTGGTCCTTCATGGACAATTTACCTGGTCCTGAATGGGCTTCTTGCCAGTTTCTCAATGAAATGTTGGCTGGAAGGTGACAGGACTTCCTAAATTTCAGTGATGCTGGCATTCAAAATTTGTTGGAGAGGGGAAAACCACATAAATGTAGTCTTCTACAAAAGGCAGCTCACAACCCATGAGCCACATTCTGCCTTCAACTCTCTCTCTCTTTTTAGGCTGCTGGGTTGGCTGTTCTCTTTTGTTGAAATTATAGTTTGATTTATAGTATGATGGCCTGAAACTTCAAAAAGACTGCATATGTTTAAAAGCCCTTCCCCAGGGACTTTAAAAGTGTGTTTTTAATTTGTCGTCTTGCATTCACAGCTGGTTGCCTCCACCAAGGAGTGACCTGCCAAGCTCTGTCTGCATTAATGCATATCGTAACCATGAATATATTTAAATCCGCAATTCAATCTTCTACAAGTTGAACTCAACACATTATGTAGTTTTCTTGACAGAAATATGGAAGTGATGTAGTACTATCTTCTTTCAATGTTTTCTCAGTCCCTTCAACTTCATAGCTTAGTTTCTAGCCCTAAATTCTTTGCTTAGCTTCTGAGCCAAGACAAGATTGGCCAGATGCTGCCATCTGCTGGGACACATCAAACCTAGGTGTGATTAAACCTGGAAGTTTGTGATCAGTTTGTAACATATTTGTGCAGAAGTGAACGGCAGCATACAGATAATTTAACTAAATAGCTGACACAATTATACAACAAGAAACCCAATGAGTGGCTTACATGATACATAATTATTCAGTTCTGATTCTGGTCTTCTTAAGACTGGCATAAGTAACTGATACAATGCCTTAAGAACACTGTCTGTCTACAAACAGGCTTATTTGATTGGCTCTGCTAAGTTCACACAGCATTACTTTCTGCTTCCCCGGATCTATTCAGAATTACAGAAAGCTCAGGAATAATGACATGCAGAAGGTATGTCTTCTCTTTATCCTATGTCAATAAGATATTTTTCCTTTTCCTTTCTTCCCTTAAATTACCCTGCAAAAATAAACTTGATATTACTCTTCCATTACCAAGACAATTCGTATGTTTTTCCCAGTCTCACTGCAAAGCCAGTGAGTTAAAAATAAATTAAAATTAAATTAAAAAATAGCCAAATACTCAAATTAATATCTCTAGCCATAATTTATCTGATTATCAAATATTATCATTTGGATCAGATGATGTAGTATGGTGACATCAACTACAAAGAATCTGAATTTCCTTTCTTCAAGAATAAAGTTGGGCATGTTTTATGCAGCGACATTCCAATGTTGAATCTGCTTTGTCTATGAAAGTTTATACATTCTCATTCAAAGCTTATTTTTAAGGCATGTGGGGCATGTATGGATAGATTCAACAGAAGCATATATGTACATGAAAGCTACTCTGAAAGGACAATTCTAGAAAGTATAAAACATTTATAGGATCCCAGAACTGGCAGAATGGGTATTTAAGCTATCAAGTCAACCTCTTTGCTCAGAAGTCCAAATTAAAACCACTCTAACCAATGTCATTTTAGACTCAGCTTGAAGAAGTACAGTGGAACTGAGAAATCTAGTTAGGTAAACCTATGTTAAAAGTCTTTTTCCAGAATTCAGCAAAATCTGTTTTCCTGTGTTATTTCATGCTTTTCACTCTAAAATGATGGAGACAGATCTTGGCTTTCTGTATTATTTCCTTTTTAGTATTTGAAGTTGTTCTTTCATAGCCCTGACCCTTGTTCCTAGTGGAACAAATTAGAAGCAGTTGCTTCTGTTTTCACTTCCTCTTTTGGGCATGCCCCCCTCCAATTATGCAATCAATGGGAGAACAATTAATGGCACAATCCCAACGACTGGCCTAAACGTCTTGTAGAACTAAAGCCTCCTTAGTCCTACAATTCCTAGAAATTGCTCCCAGGTCTACTCCCAAAGACAACAGCATAAGTGTGGGAAGAGAAATCTGAGCCTTTCCCCCGAACCTGGCTTTCTCAATCCTCAAAAGGGAGAGCTCTGAGATCAAGTTCTTGTCCTCTAATTTTTTAAAATGTATGTTAAAAATCTATATTCTACTCTTCAAAATGAAAGGGCAGCTTATAAACATTTATGTTCTAAAGTTCATTGCAGCAGCATTGCTAAAAAAGCACTAAAAGTGGCTAATTTAATCTATGAAGTTTTTCATTTTTCTAGAAATACTGTATTGCTCACTAGAGCTTACAAAACTTATGTTAGGCTAATCCTAGAATACTGTTCAACTTTTTGGAACCCTTACCACATATCGAATATAGGTAGTCCTCAACCTACAACTGCAGAGCTCAAAATTTCTGTTGCTAAGTGAAACATTTGTTAAGTAAATTTTGCCTCATTTTACAACCTTTCTAGCCAGGGTTGTTAAGTGAGTTGTCAAGTGAATCACTGAAGTTGTTAAGTTCATAACATGGTTGGTATGTGAATCCAGCTTCCCCATTGACTTTGCTTTGAGAAGGTTGCAAAAGGTGATCTCATGATCCTGGGACACTGCAAATGTCATAAATATGAGTCAGTTGCCAAGCATCTGAATTTTGACCACATCGCCACAGGGTTGCTGCAAGTGTGAAAAAACAATCATAGGTCACTTTTTTCAGTGCTGTTGTAACTTCAAACAGTCACTATGTGAACTATTGTAAGTCAAGGACTACCTGTACAATTGAGCAAGTTCAGAAGTACTTTATAGGAAAAATATTGCACTCTTCTGTCCATAATAGAATACCTTATGCTACCAGTGTCAATGTTCCAAGTGACAAACCCAACCAAAAGCAAGCACGGCTGAGACAATCCAATCTCTTAATTCAAAACTTTAATGAGTACATCATATCGGCAAAGATGAGGGAAAAACCAGATCTAACTATTTCCTGCACAATCCCATAGTTAATGTTCAAGATTTCCCAACGTGACCCCACCATTAGGCCAGGTCACGTTGTCCAATGGAGACTTCTAGTATTGTTGTGAGAAAGTCTTATTTGGTTCTGGTAAACACCTGCCGAAATGTCCTTGGTTCCCATGGCTGGCATCTTGATGTCTGGAGTTTCATTCTATCTTCCCCTTCCCTCCCCCCACAGTTTGTTGGCAAGCTGAGAAGAGATAATAGTTTCAACAGCAAAAATGCCATTTGAAGCTTGACAACTAGGGTTGAATTTCTTGGTTTGGATAATTTAGAACTCTGACGCTTGTGGAGACATTTAGTATTGTATAATATTCAGTATTGCATATAAAATTGTACATAGTAACATTTGACCTGTAAATGACTTTTTTAGTTTTAATCGAATGGAACACGTGCAAACAACCACTTCAAATGTCAAGTAAACTGCTTGAAACTTGATTGTAAAAAAAAAAGATTTTTGTAATGGAATTGTCAATATCTTATTTGATTCAACTGTCTCAGCTACTAACTTTCATATTTTTATTGTAACTTAACTTCTGTATTTAAAAGGTTTATAAGGGGAGGGGGTGTAAATAAGTATACTAAGATCCCTATCATCCATGTCAAATTTTATTTATTTTTTATTTTGCTCATTCAAATTTATATTTTTTGCTTGAGGAATAAATAAAATGAAAATAAAATGAAACATATACATCATGCAAGGCATATCATCCACTGAATAAAGATACACTATATGAGCTGCAGTTAAAAGCTTTCCATTACAAAATTACTCAGTGAATAGAGATAAATACGGGGAGATGATTTCGTGATGTTTTATTAAGAGTGTGATAAACTGAATCTTCTTTCACATCTGCTTTATTGTTTTTTATAAATACAAAATCTCCCAGTTGGTCAACATTTCATCTGAATTTCCTTCAACTAAGTTTGACATTCTTTATTATGGACTGACATCATCCACCAGTTCTCCTACTCTATGAAATCCCATTAGCAATACTAGCATTCATTGAATGTGAATGCTGATTGTTCCTCAACATGTGATTCTTAGAATGAGAACCATTTTCCTTCTTTATTTCCTTTTTTCATAAGTTGGAAAACAAACTTTTTGATCCATATTTGCTGCCATCTGCTTTGCCACATACTTAAAGTATGGTTTTGCAGAATGTGTTGTACTTTTGAGTTCTTTCAATACATATTATCTGGTTCATTCAAGTTACTGGAGTTGAAATCTGCTTTTCCTTCCTTAATCTTTGCTTTTTGAAGGTAGTTAAGACTTAGGTCACCTAAATAATGGCAACTCTATCTCAGTTACATTCATCTTTAGAAAGTCTACATGCAAGAAATTTAAGGTATATATAGACAATTGTGTTAGCTAAATCAGAGGGTATAGAATCAATAGAATGGAAGAGGGGGTCAACCTATTTTCCAAAGCTCTGGAAGGCAAAAGAAGAGGCAGTTGTGAAGGCACACTGTGAACACCATGTGATTTATGCACTTGCACTCAGTGACATGACACAAGGGTATGAGATTTGGATTTGTGTTGTGATTTCACAAAACACATTTCATCATCTGGTCCCAGTAACTGACCCAGATTGGTTCCTGCAACATTTCATCATTTTTCATCATTGTGGTTCGTACCAGATGCTTATGGCTCTAAAACTGTTAAGCAGATGGAACATATTATTCCATTTATTTTTATTTATTTTTTGCTTTGTGAGCACTGGATTTCAGAACTTGTATTGGCTTAACCAACTTTTTGAAGAACATAAATCAAAATGTGGCAAGTTTAAGCTCTTTCCAATTAATTGCTGTCACAGTCATTGACACAGCTATTAATAATTTCTAATGCGAATGCTTGTTTACTTTTTTGATTAACTAGTTGTTTAAAATGATTTATTGAGGCTGCAATCCTATATGTAATTGCCCTACTGATTTCGAGGGACGGAAGATACCTTTGAGAAAGTATGTATACAACTGCAGAGATAGAATTTTAGAGACCACTAGAGGGCGCTCAGGGTTTGCACATTTTTGTGCTCCTTTTCCTAATATCCAAATATCAAACTATGCTGAAAGTTTTATTAAAAGAAAACACTGCTGTTCTTTTATAAACAGCAGTGCATTTAATACTAACATGCAAAGCCGTGGTCATGTTAGAACAGATAAAGAAATTGTACATTCTTCAAATGTAAAGAAGATCAAACTAATGATAACAGATAGAACAACCAACCTTAAAGATGGCAGTCTGGCTTTTATAGCAAAAGTAAAGGAACAAGCAGCCAAGAAATATATCACAGACTAGCACTTGGTAGGACAGCCATGAAAACATTATAAACATAACATTTGTGCATTCATAAATTTCATATGCTTGATTCGTTACTCTATGTCCCCTAGGATCTATGAATTGCTTCATGCATCAGATCACATCTAGTTTAATAGTCTACTTCCAAAGTTAGGAATTCAAAAGAAGAGGCAGGTGGGAAGGTATTCAAAAGCTATTCAAAAGCTATTCAAATGCTATGATATGTCTATACCTACAGAGATTAGAATTGTGCAAGCCATGATATTTCCCATGACCCTCTGTAAAAGTGAAACTTGGACTTTGTAACATAGTAAGTGTGTTGATGCTTTTGAACTTTGGCATTGGAGAAGACTTGAGAATACCTTGGAGAGATGGGCTCCATTACAGTGTTTTAATCTAATTTTCCCTATTGCATACATTTTGTACTGATTTTTAAATTAGTATAAAAATAGTATAAAAATTTTAAAGAAATTTTTGATCCTCAAAACAATTGTTCCACTTTGCATGTTAACCTGGAAAAATGTAACTTTGATTAACATTAAAAGATAAATCAAACTAATATTCATTCGTGTGAATTATAGCGCACAGCAGTTATATTATTATTCTCTGAATTTTCTCAGTAAGAATCAGCTGTTGCATCTAGAATATTCCAATATATATTTTGCTTGGATGGGAGTTTGTTCAGCTTCCAAATTATGTACAGCATATTAATTATCAAATAAGTTACTTTGTTCATTGATCTTGCATCCACAAAGTTGATCAGAAATCTGTTGTTTCCATGCAAACTTAATTCTGATATGCAAAAAGCAATTAGGCTTTAATGGTCCAAATTTGGATGATGTTTGAATTATGTAAAGAAAATTGTTAGTTGGTTTATTTATAAATAACCACAGTGCTGTTTATTAAAACTAAATACCCAAACTGAATGTAAACAATAGATTTTATACCAGAATCACAAACTAGTAATTATCACCTACTTTTACTCTTTTCAGTTGCAACTTGCAAACATACAAACATTACAAGCATACTAGTGAACCAGCTTGCAAAATTGTTCTGGAAATGCCTATTTCAAATTGGGTTAATTAGATGTAAATCAGTTATTGAAATTGGCCTTTTAAATCCACCCTCCTGAGACTACCATTTGCAACAGTAGTTGCACCTTTAAATTACAGCAATTTAAACCAGGAGAGAAGGGATGAAGCCATTAAGAGAACTTAATTCCCAAGAGCTCAGCATTCCCAAACAATACGTTTTCTGCTAAAATCGGCAAGTACTATTTGCAATTAATTTGATCCTTGTCAGTCTCAAAGAACATTGGTTTAAAAATTACAGATCAATACAGGGAATGGAACAAAATTCTTGAGTCCTCCTCCTCTTCTTCACGGATGGCATTTTCAATAGCAGGAACCTTTAGGAAGTATTCACCAAGAAAGCTAGTAAATGGATCATCAAACAAATTAACCATCTCAAACAAATCAACCCTCTCGCTTGAGGCATTAACCAGCTTAAAATTTATTCTGTGTCGGACATATTATGTGAAGATCTACTTCTCTAGACAAGGCTGTAGTGCTGGGAAAGGTGGAAGGAAAGAGAAGAGGATAACCATCAGCAAGATGGATGAACTCAGTTACAATTGTGATTTATGTAACATTGGAAAAGCCGAAACATCAGGTTAGGGAAAGATTGTCATGGAGAAAAATCTATGTGGTCACAAAGACTGCACACTAACTTGATGGCACCACAATGAATCAATCCATTTGAAGTAACATTTGGGCAATGTCACAAATTTCAGTAGCATTATGGCAAGAAAAGCATCCATCCTTCCTTCCTTCCTTCCTTCCTTCCTTCCTTCCTTCCTTCCTTCCTTCCTTCCTTCCTTCCTTCCTT
>JANHJO010003695.1:14635-28066 GCA_032468235.1 Pseudoxyrhopus heterurus | reverse complement strand
AATCCCACCAGCTCCAAGGTTGACTCAGCCTTCCATCCTTCTGAGGTTGGTAAAATGAGAACCCAGATTGTTTGGGGCAATATGTTGACATTGTAACATATGAGAATGTTGCAAGCCCTGATAGGCGGTATATAAATACAGTGCTATTGCAATTGCTATTTTCCCAGCCCTTTTTCTGACCCCTGCTATATGCAGGTCTTCTATGGAAAGCAGGCTGATCGCAATTGTTTTTCTGCAGTCCTAACTATTCATTGGAATCTATATCTGTCCTGTCTGGTTGCTGTATCAGACCAGACAGTTCATACTTTTGGACTTTTTAAAATAAATCTAAATTTTCATCATAAAGAAGTCTTCTGCTTAAAACTTCATCGGTATCTGATGTGAAAACATTAAAATTGGCAATACCCTTTTGCAAATCAGCTGATTGCTATTCACACAAAATTGGTGTCTCTGTTGCAACCTATTACCTTCGGTTTCTGTCACTGCCAATCTGTTCATTTTTTTCCTAGTAGATTTGATGCACTCTGAAGCTGCCTTTGGAAAGTTTTTGAATAAGGAGAATATACTATTTTAATACTAGTAAAATAAGGATGACTTAGGCCTGTCAGACATGGGTGGGGTTGTGGATGACCTTAAGGGAACATCACATTATTGAAAATAATTGTTGCTGCCTTAGATTTGGGCAGTAAGTATGTGTACATGAGTCACAACCTAATCTATTGTTTGTGTAATTCATGGTAAAAATGAAAAGAACCTTGGAGGAAATTGGACAAATCTGAAAAATCAGAGAAAAAACATAAGACTTGGTTTCTGCTGAAAATTGATGATTTTTCTGGTCTTGTAGAACTCTGTAAGGAACTGCTGAGAAATAGATGTATTTATTATGTGCTGGGGAGGATGAATTGATATGCACAGATTATTATATTCTCAATTTAAAGGACCAACCTACACTATGAAAACCATAACTAAACATTAGATCTTTAGTGGCTGGCTAGGATTTATAAATTTACTGCCTCACATCATCCTTTTCTATACTGAATAGACTACAGTAGGTTGACATGTTGGCTCAGTGTCATGCGGTGAGCTACATAACAGTGTAGGGAATCTTAATCTGGATCTCCTAGTCTTACACCATTGCTGCAGTCAACACAAACATCTTCCTGGGATGCTTAAGGAATTCTACATAGATATCATGATCATTAGTATCCTAATTCCAAGTTGATTGTGTCATCTGAAATAACTCACTGTGTGTACAAGAAGACATCTTACTATTACTCTTCTTGAATTAATGCTGTTTGTTTGAAAGTGGACAGAAAGTCATCATCATAGGATGATCTTTTTTAACATATATGTCTGATTTGTAGCAATACAATTTTCCAGATTTTCCTTCTTACATATTATATCACATTGTTCACACAGTTTTATGTATACAAATGTTGGCTAATTTGATATCCTGCAATTATTTCTTTAAAATTTCCTGGTTTCAGTAGGGGATCAGAGAAAGATACATCTATGAAAAGCTAATACTCATAATAATTGGGAAAGCTTCAAATGTTCCACGCCAGACGCCTCCCAAGGACTTCTGCTGACAGAAATCAAGAGAATGGCTGGATATTGCACACACAGCCACTTTCTGGCCTTTCCAAAGCATTTTCAAAGGACCTTCTTAAGTTGATACAAATCAAACAAGTTATTGATCTTGGACCCCTTAAACTACCTCATTTGGGAATCTTAGCCATTGCTTTTCTCTCCAGCTCTATTCTAACAACGTAAAGAGACAGAAAACAGAAAACAAAGTTATCTTGAAAATGCCCTGGCTTTCAAAACAGCTTAGTTCTGACTAGTGATAGAAGATAAAACGACAGCTGGTGTATTGTTGATTTCTGTTCCCAGAGTGACTCACCAATTGCCTTCATGTCAAGCAGAACAAAATTCTCTATTGCTAAGAGATTTAAATCAGGAACTCATTGCTGTGACATTTCTGACAAAAACACCTGGTAGGATAGAGACTATTATGAATTCCATCACCTATTTATTCTTTTCAGTGAGCCAATTTTTCTCAGCATATTTTTTAAAGTAGCAACAATATCAGCAACAGATTACATCCATTCCTTGCATTCATAATACCTTATAATGCCAGCATTCATTTTATCAACTTTAGCAATATCATATATAGTTTTCAAAAAAAAAAAATCAGGAAACCATATTTGCTGATATTTATAGAAAATTATTTCTATTCTTTTATTATTTCTATTAATATTATTTCAGTATATTTTAAAGTTTAATTGAGTGAACACAATTACATCAGGGGCCTCGGTGGCTCAGCTGGTTAAGTAACGCTGTACTTGTAATTAAGTATTCAGCTCCCAGCTGCCTGCAATTTAGCAGTTCGAGTCCCACCAGGCTCAAGGTCGACTCAGCCTTTCCATCCTTACGAGGTAGGTAAAATGAGTAACCAGATTGTTGGGGGCAATATGCTGACTTTGTAAACCGCTTAGAAAGGGTTGCAAGCCCTGATAGGTGGTATATAAATACAGTGCTATTGCTATATTGCTATTGCTATTTATAGTGCAACATGATTACATATAAATAAGAAAAGATTTGAACATTACTAAATTATATGAAAAGATATGAACATTACTAAATTATATCTGAGGAAACAAATTATAAACTGGGTTTTTTCCCCCCTCGAATTTCTATAACGTTTTCCACTCTGATTCCAGAGTTCCTTAGATGTAATAAGCTAGAAATACAAACTGAATAAATAATCAATTATGGCACTGATTTTTATGGCATAAGCCAGCTCTGGTGATCTTAATAGTTATCAAAACATTGGATGTCATAGCAAAAAATCTTGGATGAAACTTATAAAATTTAAACATTGACAAAATTTCCATCCATCAATTACAAAAGACCACAGTGCTTGGATTGGCACATATACTATGCTGATACATTATGACATCTTGGGTTCTTACGATGAATTTGATGTGTATGAAGGTAAAGAACTGACAGCTATGGTTTCATATATTGTTATGTATATAATAATAGTAATGATGATAAAAGAAGCGAAAGAAGCAGTGGGCCAGCTGGTTAGCTGCTGCAAGAAGATTGCACAGACTGACTAGAAACAATGTCATGACAAAGTAGCAACAATAGTTCATTGAAATATCTGCAAGAAATACCATTTGGTATTAGAGAATAGACAAGGTAATAGAGAATGAAGAAGCTAAAGTATTCTGGAATTTCAGAATACAAACAGACAAGCATCTGCCACACAATACCACAGACAACAATTGTCAATACAAAAGACAAAAAAGTCTGGATAGTGGATGTTGGATTACTTGGAGGCAGAAGAATACAGGAGAAGAGAAAGAACTGAAGATCTGCAAATAGAAGTAGAATAATTGTGACAAAAGAAAGCAGAGATAGTAGCCATAGAAATAGGCAATTTCCAAATATCTGCAACATTAGTGGAACACTATCAGCATTGAGACGATCACCATAAATCAATTGAAAAAGGCCGCTTTACTTGGAACAGCTTATATCCTGTGATGATACCTTTAATATCATCAGATTAATCAAGGAGAGAACCAAATTAGAAATAAGGAAAAATTTCCTGACAGTGGAACAGCTTGCCTTCAGACATTTTGTGGGTGCCCCATAACTGGAGGTTTTTAAGAAGAAATTGGACAACCATTTTGTCTGAAATGGAAAGGGGTCTCCTACTTGGGTAGGGGGTTGGATCAAAAAACTTCCAAGCTCCCTTCCAACTCTGTTATTCTGTTAAACAAGAACATCTCCTTGTCCCAAGTGCTTGGGAAGGTCTCAAGATAAAAACTGCCAAATCCAGTATAACATGTGGCTGATTGTACCACAATAATAATTCCAGTTGAATTGGCTAAATTAATAAAGAAAATTAATGTAGTCTTATAATGATTTGTACTCTGCATTGCATTATTTACAATAGGCCATTCAATTCACACTAGCTTTTCATTTGAATTCTGATTTTCATCTAAAAACTTTTTTATTTGCTTTTCAGAACATATGTTTGACCACTTGCTGACTCAGATGATCTCTGTCTAGACAGCTCATTAATTTAATACAGTAACAATAACCTCTGAAACAAAACTGCAAGTTTTCAAGGTTCACCCTCTCATTTTTCAGTAAAAGATAAAACATTTATCAAGTTGTTGGATGTTTTGTCAATAAATCTGACAAATAAAATAGTAACAGATAGTATAACCCAGAATCCTAGTAATGTCTATCATTACAATCAGCAGCAAAATATATGCCTTTAACTTTACATCATTTTTTTCCAGGTGGTAATGATTATCCAAGATCTTGCACATTTTTTATAGCTATGGATTTTTTTACTTTTTAAGTGGAATGAGCAAGAACTGAAAGTTTTCAGGATGTAAACTATTCTTCAACCTCTGAGAATGACCTATATATCAAGGCTTTTTCTCTCCTTTTGTCTGAGCATGCCAAATTTGCAAGTGCCTCATCGAGCAGCCCTATTTCATCTGCCACTTATGTTCCTTAAAAATGTAGCCTGACCAAGTAGGATAAGGGAGCTTTCCTGCAAGCATCCCAGCTGCACAAGATTCTTACTGGAAGTGGATCCTCCCTTGAAGTAAGCAGTGTTTCTGGAAGCAGAACTTGTCCCAAATGACAAATTCTAGGTAGTATGAAAACATGGGGAAAGGTCAGCCTAAGAACTCAATCCTATTTCCTGTTATAATCAAAGGAATCAAAATACCTTACAGTCGGTATATGATTCATAGCTTGGATTTCATTCTTACTTTTTTTTTCTTGTCTTCTCTGTATATTTACACCATACATTGGCTAAAAATACACAGACAGGAGTCATCCAAAGTTCCACCAGTGTTGTCTCTTTACATCCCTTATTGCAGGGGTGTCAAACTCGTGTTGTCATGGCATCATCACATGATGTATCAGAACTTTTTCCCCCTTCACTAAACTGGGCATGGGCCACACACAAGTTTGACAGCCCTGCCTTATTGTCTATCCTCTGTCAACTCTGCAATCACTTTGAGTCATTTAGATGATAGTCACTTGACATATCATCTCTGTCATTTTCATGCAATTGAAGAAAATATCTAGTGAGTGAGATGTTGATTAGTTAAAGTCTATTCTCAAATATAGAAATGTACTATTTGATACTAGGCTAGTCTTTCTCTCTCACCCCAACCTATCTGAAATGGTTGCTATGGGAATAAATGAAGCCACTGTGAGTTTATGGACAAATGTGGGACATAAGTCTAACATCATCTTCATCATTGTCACTCATTTAAGTTGAGCTCCACCTATGATGTCTACATGAACATGTTCATTCAGATTTTTTTTTAAAAAAAAAATAGATAAGAGACAGTTTGCCATTGTGTTATTCTGGGATTTTTTCTTCAATATAGCCTACAGAAATTCCAGGTAATGTGAATACTAATTGGGCTTAATGCTTAATTTTTGGGCCCAATCAATGTCAGTCAAGTGCATTTATCTGCTGAGAAAATGATGATGAAAATGATAATAACAATAATAATTGAAGCTGAAATACAGCTGGAGGAATACACAATTCATAATATTATTATACTAATAGTGTACAATATCACACAATACATTAATATGCTAACACTATGCAATACTACACAATACACTTATATATACTAGACCATTCCATCACTTTCAGATTCTCTTAGAGTAAGGCTTTAGAACAGGGTTAGTTCTGTGGAGGTTAAATATTATGGTCAGTACTTTTTGTCAAAATACCAAAACTAGAAGTATGGTTAAAGAGAAGTGATTTTATTCTTGAAATGACACTTCAAAATGAGATTTCCAGATGTATATACTTATATAGAGAATCCTTACATATGAAGAAAAATAGCTTCATCTTTGGCTGTTCTATTTCATTTCCAACCGGATAAAATGATAGCTATCAAGTCTGAAATTGAAAAGAAATACATTTGATTTTATATGGTAGAGAAATAGGCCTAATCTCTTACAAGCAGTTTGTTCTACAACAGCAAATATTGATATGCATTTTAGCTGTTGCCTATGCCTTTGTTATAAACTCAACTCTGTATCCAACTACAACAGTGGAATCCATTCTAATTTATCTGAAATGTATTTATAGTAGCCATTTTCATGCTGTACATGGCGTTTTTACAATGCTTTTTAAAGAATGGTCTTTGCCTTGAAGAATTTAGTCTACATTGGATAAATATAGAATGGGACGATTAAAAAAGCAAACAGTGGCTAAACAAAAGAAAGATGGCCCAGAAGAGCTATTCTAAGCAGTGTAAACAAGCAATTTATTGAAGCTTGTTTACATATGGTAGACATTTATGGAAAAATCTAAGAAAAATAAAAAGAAATATTTTATTTACTAGCCATATTGTCTTTTGTTAATGATGAAGATAAATAATAGTTTAAAATATGCAAAAAAAATATCAGGAAGACTAGAGGAATAAAACCAAAACAAGAGTCTTCAGATGGCCCAGCCATAGAGGAGAAAGTCTGTGAGAAACCAATGGTAATTAACAACTCTCTCTCTCTCTTGATGCCAAGCCAATGTGTCCTTGATCACTCAGAGTTGTAATAATTTGGGGGAAGTCTATCAGTTTCATTAATAAATAAATAATCTCATCCAGGCTAATGGCAGAGTAAATTGGTGCATCTTGATTGTGTATTCAATTTACTGCTCCAGTTTTGGTCACTACATTACAAAACAGATGTTGAGTCTTTGGAAAGAGTGCAGAGAAGAGCAACCAAGACGATTAGAGGTCTGGAGACTACAACATATGAAGAATGGTTGCAGGAATTGGGTATAGATAGTCTAGAGAAAAGAAATATTAGGGGTGATATAACAGCAGTACTCCAGTATTTGAGGAGTACGCAAATAAAGAAGAGGGGTTTCAACTTATTTTTCAAAGCACCAGAAAGCAAGTCAAGAAACAATCGATGAAAACTAATCAAGGAGAAAGCAATCTGGAATTAAGGAGAAATTTCCTAACAGTGAGAACAACTAACCAGTGGAATAGCTTGCCTTTAGAACAGGGGTGTCAAACTCGATTTCATTGAGGGCCGCATCAGGGTTGTATGGCCTCATGGGGTTGGGGGGAGACATGGCCAGGGTGGGAGTGGCCAGCTTGATGTCACTCATTGAAGCTCCGTTTTTGGTCACAACAGCCTT
Source organism: Pseudoxyrhopus heterurus (assembly GCA_032468235.1). Taxonomy (NCBI): domain Eukaryota; kingdom Metazoa; phylum Chordata; class Lepidosauria; order Squamata; genus Pseudoxyrhopus; species Pseudoxyrhopus heterurus. The sequence continues at coordinate 20,856 of JANHJO010003695.1, read as the reverse complement.
TTGCAACCCTCTGCCAGCAAAACTGGAGCTCAGGGAGGCTGCGCACAATCCACCCGGGCTCCGATTTTGTCCATGATGGCCTCCTGCAGCTCTGAAAAGAGAGCTCAGGAGGGCAATGCACAGCCTCCCCAAGCTCCCTTTTTGCTGGCACAGGCACCATGGGCTGGTCCGCTGTTTCCAGGATGGGCCCAGGGGCCAGATCTAAGCACCCTGTGGGCTGGATCTGGCCCTGGGCCTTGAGTTTGACACTTCTGCTTTAGAAGTTGTGGGTACTTCGTCACTGGAGGTTTTTAAGAAGATACTGGACAGCTACTTGTCTCAAATTGTATAGTGTCTCCTGCTTGACAAGGTGGTTGGACTAGAAGACCTCCAAGGTCCCTTCCAGCTCTATTCTGATTCAATTAAAATGGTAAAGGGGGTTGAACCAGATGATCTCTGTGGTCCATTCCAATTCTGTTATTCTGTATATAAACAGTTGGAAAAATATTAAAGTCAATGGGAACCACAGATACAGTGTGACACACAAATTTATTCATAATTTCAGAAAATGTTGAAAAATATTTACTGAAAACCCAGTTGCTTATTCTTAAGACACAGTATTACTTTCTACCTGATAGAATAGAAAATGGAGAAAATATTTTTTTTCTGAAACCCAGAACTGTCATATTGCAGAAGTTCTATACATAATACTTTGATTCTGCCAGATTTCAGACAAAATAAAATTTGCATGGATAAGTAGGACAAAGCTAACATGCATAAAGAAGAGCTGCTGTGTAAGCTACCTTGACTTCCTAAAAGAAAAAGCAGGATAAGTTAGGGAAGTTATCCAAGTAAATAAATTAAGTTGGGGATGTTACCAAAGAAAGTGAACAGTTAAATAAAAAGGAAATTGTCAAAAGCAAAAAAGAAGAATGTGAATTTGCTATGTATTGGATATGTTGGCATATTATCTAGGAAACTGTGGAAATAGGATAATATCTGACTTCCTTTGGCATTTCACTACTTCCTTTTTATGCAGTCTTTTGAACACTGTGTTCTTTTGATAGTAGCAAAAAGAAGAAGAGACTAAAATACATTCAACTAGATAAATTTATCTGAAGGACAAGGACACTTACTCCCAAACAAAGGAAAAATGTAATAAACAGAAATTTTCATTCAGCGTTCATTTAAATAATCTTTGAAGCTTACAAATAAAGTGTATACATTCTTTGAAAATACTTCCAGTCATTATTTACAACTTGACATTTTGTCCCTGTATCTGTGTATGCCTGGATGAGTGTTTAGTGAACCCCAGGGACAGAGAGGGAAAAAAAAAAGAAAAGAAAAATAACTTCCAGTTTTGGAAACTCTCTTATGAAGTACAGACTACTATATTTACATTACTCCAAATTGTTCATTAAAACCATTTTATATCAAAATAAGTGTGTGTTATGTTAGATTTTTAAAACAAAGATGTTTGTATGACCAGTGCATAGATTTGTCTGAAAACAACAAAGATTAACTTCAGTTAAGGAAAGAGTAGCCTAAATGGTATGTTTAAAAATTCAGAAAAATAGTTTTTTCAAACATTCCAGATGTTATGTGTGTATATGTGTGGTTTATTAGTGAGAAATAGTCTTTGCCCATTTACATTGAGGTAAACTATGAATTTTCTATTAAGCACAGTGTTAAAATGGGCTCTGAATAGAAATTACATTTCTTTTGGTGTGTGGATCTGAAGATAAAAGCATGAATCAGGAGTAGAACTTCGGTATAAAGAAATTAATATATAATATGAAAGTTATGAACAAAGTTTATTTTTCAAATGTTAGTGTTGACATGATAAAGAGTAAGCAATTTGTGGATTTGTTATCACACTGAACTTTTTTTTAAAAAACTATTTGATCCCAACTTTATTATTTTATTATATACTTAATCTCCATATAGCCCCCTTTCTCCAGGAGAGCTGACAATATCACAGTTTCTTCAAAACAAATAAAAACTGTACCTTAAAATGGACATCATGCTATTTATTCCTTAAGCATTGAAATTCTCAGTCTGTCAAAAAACAGGATGGGTGCCTTTTGTCATGTAAATTAGCATAGCTTGTTATGAAAACTTTGCCTGTGTTATATCAAGAAGGATAGTCCTTATATTGTTAGTTATCATATGGTACCAAGGTATTTTTATGGCTTCTCAGAAATGTTATTAAGACCTCTAAGTGAAAAATTCTATAAATCAAGAGAGCTGATGTAGAAACTTCTCTCTTAAATGCTCCAAACCTCTTGGCAAAGAGTTTTAAACAGAGAAGGCTGGAGAAGGATCAAATCTAAACATAAAGGGCTTTTCCTTAGCTGGGAAAAAAACCCCACAGATAATCCTGAGCTCTCTTGGTCTTTTCTCTACTTCGAGTCCATTATTGCAAACAAACAAACAAAAAAAAATCCTGTGTTTTGGAAGGTGGACCTTATGTCTTTGATCAGAATGTGATATGCAGGTATCATGAGGTTGGCCCCCATCTCTGTTGATATTTTATGAGGCTGAACTTCCCTTCCTGGCTGCATAGATAGTTAGATCAGATTGTTCGTTGCTGGTATATGTTTTATTTTTATATTGTACATTTTATGTACAGTTTTGTAATTTTTTTTGTAAAATTCCCAGAGTCATCTAAAGGTGAGATGGGAGCTATATAAATTGAATGAATGAAGAAATAAATAAATCTTGTGCATGGGTAAAAAGGAGTGTGCATGCTTATTGCCATGTGTTGTAACTTGCCCCCTCATGTATTTTTTGGACATAGCTGAAGGTTGGGAAAGAAATATGATATGATACAGACCTCAATGAAAAGATTACATGAGTGTGAGGTGGCACAAAACTAGCAAACTCTACAAATCTGAGAAAGGTAGAAAAAGAGTTGCAGTATTCTTCTTACAAAGTGAGACCAATATTATTAGTAGTTTAGTTAAGTGGGGTTGGGTGCATAACAAAGATTGTTAAGGAGACATTAGGTGCATAACAAAGATTGTTAAGGAGACATATAATACATGTACAAATATATTTGAAAATTGCTAGGGAAAGGTTTGTGAAATGGAAAAACCTTTGAACCAAAATATACTTCAGGATGTATGTTATTTTTTCCCCTAGAAAGCATGTTCGGCTTTTATATATAAAAAAGACATTTCTCTGTTCTTTGTTAAGAGTACCCTTTATTCTGAGAGCGTGATAGGGACTGTGAATTTTTCAAAATACACTCTTTGAGTGTGGGGATGGTGGAAAGGAAAACATGAGGAAATTGTGTGATCTATTCTGGTCCATCTACATGTTGTTCCCAATTGTGTTCTGGCATTTTTACAATGAGTGTGGCTTTCCCATTTGGGAGATCCAGGGAAGCCTTCAGTTGCTTACTGTTTTATGGCGGGAATCACATCTTTTCCTTTTAGAAATTTTCCAAGTCTTTTAAGTGCCTTTCCTGGCCTGTCCTGGCCTAGCTTGGCAGTCCTTTTATTTCTTAAAGCTATAAATACATCATTGTCACGCCATGTTCAAATACCTGTCAACTTGGACCTTGAAGAACTATTTTAAAAATGTGCCCTTGTTTGAGTTGAGGAAAGGAATTTTTCAACAGCTTTTTCTAGCCACAGTTACAAGTGGTCCTCAGCTTACAGCCATTCGTTTAGTGACCATTCAAAGTTACAACAGCACTGAAAAAAGAAACTTACGACCACTTTTCAGCTTATGGCTATTGTAGCATCCCCATGGTCACACGATTAAAATTCAGATGCTGGGTAACTGGCACATATGAATGACGGTTATAGTATCTTGGGGCCACATGATCGCTTTTTGCGACCTTCTGACAAGCAAAGTCAGATTCAACACAACAATCGTGTTTACTAATTTAGCAACTGCAGGGGTTCACTTAACAACTATGGCAAGAAAGATCATAAAATGGGGCAAAACTCAATAACCCTCTTGCTTAGCAATGGACATTTTGGGCATGTTAGTTGAGGGCCACCTGTATATGTGGCTAGATATAGCTGTTAGAATTGTTCTACCTACAGCCATTGAGTTGCATGGGATGGCGCAAAGTTTGTCCCTTCGTGGAGAGAACTATTACATTCTTTGGTTTCTGTGGCTTGCCAGGTTGGACAGAGCACATTAGCAAACATGAAGTGTTGCTTTCTCCTGACCATACTCTAACTTAGAAGCAGTCATCACAAAAAGCAAGCTAGCACAATCTATATATATATAAATGTGTGTGTGTGTGTGTGCGTATGTTCCAGCATAACTCTGGAATGCCTCGAGCAATTTTAACCAAACTTGGTACACAGATGACATACTCTCTGGAAACAAATACTGTGGGTGTAAAACCCCCATAACACCCCGAGGGGTGTGTGTTCTATGAAGATACAGCCTGCAGCACAGTAGAGTTGCCATGGTAATGGCTTCACAGTACTCGCCCACAAGGGGGCGTTTGTAACCAGGCCTGCCTGCACCACTATGAGACTGACACAACATACATCACGCAGAGATGACATTTCTTGATGCTTCTGAGGGCACAGGGAAAACATTTTTAACTAATTTAATTGTCGCCGAAATCAGGGCTCAGGGAGAAGTTGCTCTTGCCATCACCTCTTCAGGAATCGCAGAGACGTTAATGGAAGGAGGGAGGACAGCCCATTCCACACTTGCGTTGCCACTTCACATTGTCATTCCTGTCTAATACAGGATTGGGATAAATAAATACCCAGGCAACGCCAGGTTATCGGCTAATCTGTGATATTTCGTAGAACTATAAGTATAGTTGATAATACCTTTGGGAATATTTTTCCTTTATTAATAAAATGACAATGATGGAATGATCCAAAACTCAAGACATATATGTTGACTAAGATTGAGATCACTTAAGGAACAATGTTTTTATAGCTAGACAATATTTACCAGTCTTCGAATTATATTCTAATCGATAACCAGCACATGTTGCAGCAACACTATCTTGAAGGCTTTAAAAATGAATACTATAAGGAAAACGAAAGCATTGTGTCAGCTAATGTAACATGTCTACTTAGCAATACTCTACAATGTTTGCTTTACCCAAGAGTAGACTACAATATGTCCGGCTACTACCTACATGGGAAAGATGAGGCATTAACGGATGGCCTATATCAAGTTAAAATGGGGAAAGAAATGTGGTTTTTAAGCCAGTGTAACATAAAGTCTTAGTTTACATACTTCTCTATAATTTGAAATTAATCTCCAAGGAGCCCGTTTTGACATTGAAGAGCAGATGGCTCGGAGACAAAGCTCTTCCTGGCATGTCACCTACTGTGAAACTCTAGGAATGAAACCTGACATTCTTTGAATTGATTGGAAGTCAAAACACCATAATTGCATTATAGCACGAAAGCCAAGGTCTACGCCATAAAGTCAGCACAGGCAAAAGCGCTCAATAGGATTACATTAATTTTGGGGAGAGCATTCTGCCCACTTTAAATAGACAGCATTTGGAAAACAAAAAGAAAGTCATAATCAAATTATTTAATGTGACTATCAAAATGCAAATGGCCTTCCAAATGACATTTTAAAAACTTCTCTTCCAGGGTGAACACTGTGAGCTTAATTACAATGACTGCTTAATGAAAACCTGCCCTGCTGGATTTTTCTGTGTGGACGGAATCAACAATATCTCCTGTTTGCCTGAGGCTCCCAATAAAGTCCAAAATATTTCTAGTATGGAAGGGGTATCTCCAACCGAATCACTGGAGAGAGGACTCTCACAGTCTCAGCCAAGCTACTTGTCTGCTGATGTTTCTGGTTCTCAAAGGTTCACAGGTAAGTGGGGAAAAACACAGGTAAACCTTGTTTAGTAACATCCTCATTTAGCAACTATTTACAGTTACAACAGTGATGAAAAAGTAATTTTGTGACCAGTCCCTTCATTTATGATCTTCACAGTTCTGTAATCCAAAACAAAGTTGAAGTAAGATATGCACAGTTGTGGTTTCACTAAGTAATGACTGCTTTTAATGATGGACTTGCCAGCCACAATTATGCTTGCTAAGGGATGTGTATTCTTTTATACACATCCCTTAGCAAGCACTATGTGTATTCTTTTCTCAGTCCTACAGAATAGAGTGGAGTGGAGTGGAGTGGAGTGGAATGGAATGTAATGGAATGGAATGGAATGGAATGGAATAGAATAGAATAGAATAGAATAGAATAGAATAGAATAGAATAGAATAGAA
>JANHJO010003693.1:24823-36577 GCA_032468235.1 Pseudoxyrhopus heterurus | reverse complement strand
CAGCCCCAACCACCCCCGCAGCAGCCTCAGCCGCCGCCTCCGCCACCCCCGCAGGCCCAGCAGCCTCAGCCGGCCCAGTACGGCCAGTACCGCTTCCCTTCGCCCCCGCCTCCCCAGCAGCCGATGGGCCTCGAGCAGCAGCCGCCGCCCCAGCACCTCCACCTTCTCCAGCAGGACGAGGGCGGCCAGGCCGGGCCCGGCAACTCAGGCAAGTGGGATGGGAACGGGGGGGGGGCGGCGACCCTGATCGCATCCGGGTATTTGAATGAAGTGGTTCTGCATTAGCGCCTCCTGGGCATTTTCCCCTCTCATTCTAATCTATGACGGTCGGGTAGCCTAAGTGCCAACCCTCCTGGGCCCGAGTTCCCTTTTATTTTTTTGAGAGAGAGCAACTGAGGTCGATTTGGGACTTTTATACAAAGTGCATTTGAGGCCCTTCCTATTTGTTTTTCACGCATCCTAAATCAAATACGCTAGACCAGTGTTTCTCAACCTTGGCCACTTTAAAACACGTGGACTTCAACTCCCAGAATTCCCCAGCCAGCATGGTTTGAAGATGGGTGGACTACAACTCCCAGAATCCCCCAGCCAGCATGCTTTAAGATGCATGGTCTTTAATTCCCACTGTTTCCCAGTCAGCATGCTTGAAGATGGGTGGATTACAACCCCCAGCATTTCCCAGCATGCTTGAAGATGGGTGGACTACAATTCCCAGAATCCCCCAGCCAGCATGCTTTAAAATGCATGGTCTTTAACTCCCACTGTTCCCCAGTCAGCATGCTTGAAGATGGGTGGACTACAACTCCCAGGGTCCCCCAGCATGCTTGAAGATTGGTGGACTACAATTCCCAGCATTCCCTAGCCAGCATGGTGGCTGAGGAATTCTGGGAGTTCGAAGTCTACACATCTTCTATGCTGCCAAGGTTGAGAAACACTGCATTAGCCAGACTTGCTTTTTTCCCCGTTTTCCTTTTTTTCATAATCAGCCAGTGTGTAAACAGGTGCCCCGTTTTCACAGATATGCTAGTTATGTGAATTTCTATTTCTTCTGTAAACACGACCTTTACTAAAATATGCTCACTTCATAGGTATCTTTCTGTAAATCTTTGTTTAGTTTATTTATTTTGCGAGAAGGGTGTCAACAGGATTGCAAACTGCATTCTAGGATTTGGAAATATTGCCATTTATTAACTTTATATCATCTCCCTTGCGGAGGCACCATGAGTGGTGTACAATATTGAAATATAAAAATAGTATTTAAAATCTGATGAAAGTACAGTGTGGTCTATACACAAAGTTGAATTACACTTAAACAGACTTTTATAGTCAAGCAGGCTAGTGATGACCCATTTGCAATAGTGCATGTCAAGTTTGGTCATTTAAAAGACTACTTAGTTTTTTCCCCCCTGTGGTGTAACCTATACAATTTGTGATTGTTCACTATATTGAGAAAATCCAGGAAGGCTAATTTTGTCTCCAAGTTAACATGTCCTGTGATAAAAAAAAATTGCATATATATCATAAATGTTTTATACCAACTTTATATCTTCATGTGTTTATTATCTATAAAAAGAATTGTGTGGAATTATCTAATCCTGCCTTGTATCCAAAGAGATTATTATAATGATTATTATTATTATAACTGATGATTATTTGAATAATTTTACATGACAGCACTAACATGATTATAATAGTTTTTCTTTTACTGTTAATTAAGTGAAGTATCTATCACCTTGGTCTTTATTGTTTTGAATTTTACTAACAGTCTTTAAAGTAAAGTAAATTATATTAACTTTCACATTAGACAGGAATTACTGAAGGGAAAGCATTTATGAAGATATAATATAAACAAAGAATCTAAAAGACTAAATTTTGTTTTTTAATTACTATAATATACCACCGTCAAATCATTAAAGACAGTACAATATTTCTCAAGCTTGGAAACTTTTAAGATGTATAGGCAAAACGGCATGGTTTAATGTTTAAGTTTTGTACCTGGTTCTTGCTTTGCTGTTCCAGCAATAAGATTTATTCACTTTACTTACATCTGAATTTTTATCAAATGATACAAAATATTTGTGATGGATATATATGTCTAAAGGGGGGAAAATTCCAATTTTGGAGAACTAAAAAAATGGTTTCCTGGTTGTAAAATAGTCTGTTGCCCATATTCCCAGTCTGAGCTTGATTATAAGGATTTGGGACAAGAAATGTGTTCATATTTGAAATATGAAAAGTGTATGTATGCAGGGCCAAAGTTAGCTATATTTCCAACCACGCTGCCATGGGATACCTGGTCCTATAAATGACATTTTGTTTGTAGATTACCCTAATAATAAAAAGAGGAAGAGGAGCCGGTGGAATCAAGACACCATGGAGCAGAAGACTATCATCCCCGGCATGCCCACAGTCATCCCTCCTGGGCTTACCCGTGAACAAGAAAGAGCTTACATAGGTAAATGCTTGTTCTAGTTTTTGTTCTTCATATCAGTATCGATCCAGAAGCAGTTTCCAGTTAACTGTGTGTGTCTGAGGCATTTTCAATGTGTGTTTTTGAGAATTCAGGTTATGGCAGCCTTGTTTTCCTTATTTAAATAAATAAACCTGTCTCCACTTAAAGAGTGACTTGTGCTCCATCCCAGCTCCCTGTCCTGTTTAATTGAACCGGTGTCCTCCACAGGCATGGTAGAAGTGGCACAGTCGGTCGAGATGATGGGGATTAAAACTTGCTGACATTCACTTGATTGGCAAACTTATTGGCAGGGTCTCTGGTTATCTTCACAGACTCCTTGCTAGCGGAGAACACTTAAAGAGTCCCTTTTCAGGCTGTTTTTGTTTGAAAGCAAGTACCTCTTTCGCAGTGAAATAAGACAAACTAATCTAACCATGGTTCCCTTTTCATTTTCTCTTGTATGGTGATGCTAATTTTTCAAATCTAAAATTGAGTATCCAGAGTGAAGAAGACCAATGAGAGGAAAGTCTTCTAACTTGTTTTGTTTTGTTTTGTTTTTTTGACATCCTCAAATACTTGAGAGTGGGCTCCGTTAGGTTAGCTTGGAGCTCTGAAGTCAAATGTACATAGTTGCTGGGAAAGGGATACTGCTTGGTTCAATGGGAATTATGATGTTGGAACTGTTCATTGTGGAATTGGGAGTAGTAACTGTCATTGTATTGTGTACAAAGGAATGAACATTGTTTTTATGTTGTGTTAGGAAATGTGATATGTATATGTCAATGTCAATCAATGCCGGGACTGAAATCAGCTAGGGTTTTCTAATGTTGACTACTATATCCAATCCTTGCCTTTATATAAAACAGGTTTTTCATAACTTACAGTTGTTTAAACTCCTATTCATTGCATTTGGGTTGCACAGTAACTTTAAAACCCCTTTCTTTTGCATAATTCACTGAGAATTTTGAAATAAAATAATCAGCTATCCATAGCACTACTGAAGGCTGCTCAGAAATCCGTTATCAGACCGTCATCATGATCCCTGTGTTTCTGCATCAAGAAAATGAAAAATGTGTCATTTAACACTGGTTTGAAAAATCAATCTTTCTTTCTACACTGCAGTTGAAAAGGGGTAGTTTTCTTTACATTTCTGAAGTTGATTTTTGGCTTATTTCAATGGGCTCAACACTATTCAGTTTAATGAAGATGCACTGCTTAAACTAATTCTGCAGAAAATAAATGATACTGATTCAGCAAATTTATTTTATATAAATGAATAGTCAAGCATTCTATGGTGTTTGAGTCATTGGATTTAGAAATGTAAATTTCTAATATTTTCGTAAAATTCAGTTCAGTGTGTGAATGGATAGAATTGGATCAGAATTCTCAGTCTGTGCGGAGATAGGAGTGCTACCCTTCGTTTACTGGAGTGTTCCAGATGGGCTTTGCAGCCCACAGTTCAGTCAATAAAGATAATTAATGGGAGGGTGGCTCTCACTAGCCCTACCAAGCAAAGGTCCATGCGCATCCACAAGAATTCAGGAACATATCTGTAAGAGGCTCCTGATACATGAAACTGTGTACAACTGGATAATTTATCATTTGGCACTATTAATAGCAGGTATGAAATATCACCTCAGTTTAATAGTGCAAATTCCACTAAAGAGAGAGCAGTTGTGAAAAATCCCAGACTCTTCTGAAGGAAAGAGTTTAAAATGTTTGAGATTATAAACATTTGGAAATAGTACAAAATGCAAACTTTTTGGAGTTGTCTGTGTTCTTGAAATATAATGGATCAAAGGAAACAAAACCACTTGTATCTTGTAACAGAATCTGAAATGGAGCCAAGCGCTTTTACAGGTTCCGAAACAGGAATGCTTGGCCTCTGAATTTTAGGCGCTCTATTTTGATTCTTGGAAATGAATTCTGTTTTCACTTCAGCATATTCTGAGCCTTTTTCACCTTGAGACAAATTATCTAAAATATCTTTTCTGCCTGCCAATAAATAAAATGCTTGATCTTACCCCTTGATCTCTGCAATATAGTTGCACTTATTCTTACATTTAACAATAAATGAAAGGGTTTTTTTTTTCACTTAATAAAATGTGCACATGCTTAAAAATTAATATGTAATTCTAGATCCACGATCTTTACTACCAGTATTTCTATTTGAGCATGAAAATAAAAGTTGATTTGGAATGACAAATCAGTTCAAAATTATTTTCTGTCTGATTTTATAGAGATACTTTCTGATTAGTAAAAAAAAAAAGATACCTTCTATATAAGCTTTGTTTTATTCAGAAACTAATGAATTTTCTTGCTTTGCATCTTTGTACCCCATCCTTTCTGTTTTGAAAGGTATCAGCTTTGAAAATAAATGAAAGATAATGAAAAGCAAACAACCAGTAAAGGAAAAGAATGAAAAACGTTGATAGTTAGTTAATATAATCTAAAAGGTTACAAGCGTTCTACTCTTGTATTCCTGGATCTCTAATGTAGGTTTGGAAATGGATCCCTTGATGTCTACTAGGCTTTCTGTCCTGCCTGATTTAACATTAAAAAAAATTAAAAAGTCCGTGTAGGAAAGATTTACATACTGCAGAATACTTGAAAACAACACAGAAAAGCCTGCGTTTTTACTTTGAACAATGTCCTTGGGCCCCACATAGGCAGCCTGGCCCAGTTCTTCTTTTAAGTGTGCTCCTCTGCGCAGAAAGAAGCAAAGGGAGTTTAAAACAGCAGCCCCCAACCTTTCCAGCTCCGTCGACTGCCAGGGAGGAGGAATGGGTTCATGCACACGCCCACTGCTTGTACTAATGGATACACATACGTCCCTGCTGGTTTCGCAGCCCAGTTCAGCCCGGTATTGGGCTGCGTACTGCGGGTTGGGGACCCCTGGTTTAAAGTATCTTGGAATAATGGAAGAGTAGCAGGGATCAGCCTTGCTAGCTTCCTACCTGGTAAATGGGTACTTTCTGATTGGCTGTATCCCCCCATGGTACCCATTTCATAAAAACCATTTCAAATAAGCCCACCAGCCCAGTGACATACTGGGAGAACTCTTTTAAGAGCCAGTGGTGTTTTCCCAGTTTTTATCCCTGTAGAAAAGGGATCTTGGTATGGGTGTGCATGAAATGGAAAAGGTTTGCTTCTGAACTTAAAACCACCCATCATTTGCCACAAATTACAGGTAATCCTTGACTTACAAACATAAATGGAGCCTGCCCCTTACAGTCATAAGTTGTGATTGTCGTAAAACAGGTCACCGTGTGACCACCGTTTTTATGATCTTTCTTACACTTCCTTGTAAAGTGACTGCCACAGCTGTAAAACAAACTGGGGGCCATTTTTGCCAGAAGTAAACACCAGTTTCTGGCAAAAACATGAAACACAGTCATATGCTAGAGAAGTAGATACTGTATGGATGATGGCATTATCCCCTTTTTCAAGACACGGTTATCTCCCTCTTCCATATTCTTCTGCACATGTGACAATGGGTGTACCTTTGCTTTGTGGTGCTTTAGCTTGTGGCCTCCAAATTAAATCCATGGGTGAATAAATGCCAGTGGGCCCTGACCAAAAGCCACTTTCCATCAAGGAATTTAAGGACTATGGCTCTGTCTTGATACCTTTCATTAGTTGAGGTCACATTATAGTTGTCTTGCACTCTGATTCAAATGTTATATTACGGATCTTAAAAAAAAAAGTAACTAAATACCTGACATTTATTAGTCCTGCCTTTAGGTATTCGTTGTCTCTATGCAGAATTGGATAACCAGCAAGTGAAAGAAAGCATGTTAAGATTTTGCATAACTGTGTATTTCAGTGTTTAGTTGATACAGGCATAAGATTTTTTTATCAATCATAAGCTACCAGCATTTAGTATTTAGGAGTTAGGCGAAACTAGACCTGTAAACCATAATCCCCCAAAAGATGGTTCTGGTATGAACTGTAACTGTAATACGCATAAGACACTGAGGCTGATCTGATGTAAAAGAGTAAGAATTAATGATATTTTAATTCCTATGGAAATCTGTCAGCAAGTTACAGCAAGTTAAATGGATATTTTTCAGTGGCTTAGATGTCAGACTCAATCAAAAACTTCCTTTTTTAAAATCTTGAATGAATGTCTTGCTTTCTGATGAATAATTATTTTTTTAAGACTTGCTTAGAACTAAAAAGAGCCGTTTCTGGATTCCTGGTTAAACTTATTTGGCTGACATAACCATTGTAAGGTCTCCTCATTCTTATGTTGATGTTATCAGTCATCCCTTGCAAATTCTCCAGTTCTTCATGCTTTGATGTTGAGATTTCAGATGTTTTTTGGTAACATTGTCTTTTTTTCCATCCTTTTTTCTTTCCTAACCTGGTTTCTTCCAGTGCAACTGCAGATAGAAGACCTGACTCGTAAACTGCGCACAGGAGACCTGGGCATCCCCCCTAACCCTGAGGACAGGTTGGGAAAACAGTTTTAACCAGCTGACAGTAACACTTTTTACCTTTTTCAATGAATTTTTGGTGGCATCATAATGTCAATTCAATGAAGTTCCTTCCTAATGAAATACCTTCAGTGATCTGACTTGACAGATGGTAGCCAAGATCTGACTGGTAGGGAATATGTGAAGCCAGAGATCAGGTTTCATCTTTGATGTGGGGTTGATAAGCCTGTGTAGGCTGTCATGCTTAACCTGACTTGAGGGGGGGAAATGCTTGGTGGCCAACTCATTTTAACATGTGCAGTGCTGGTCCTGGCAGAGTCCAGAGGTCTTTCTCACAGGTTCACGCTGAGGAATTCTCAGCCCAGTCGCTGACTGAGAGCAGTCTGGGAACTTTTTCTGACCGCTGATTTTGCAGTATTTTGCAGTGGTGGCTGAAGGGTGTGCACTAACCAGTTTCTTTGGTAACAGCTACTACATAGCAGTGGCCAATATCTTGCGGTCTGGGCACTATGTACCTACAAGTGCACAGAATTGGACACCTGTGGTCTTGTTGGGATCAAGGGTCATCCCTAAATAAATAACATGCACATGGTTTGCTTTTCAAAAAAAAAAAATTGGCTTATAAAAATTAATTTATGAGAAGGTGTATGCTGGGAGTTGTGTTTTAGCCACATTACACAACTTGCAAGCCAGTACTTGCTGTTAAAAAATGGGAATATGGAAGAAAGCCTTTCCTTAAACTTAGCCCATCTGAAATGGCAATTTGGAGGTATAAATAAAAGTGAGGCTGCTAAAACTTTTGCATGCCTTACAAGAGAGTTGTAAATGTAGCTCTTGAGATACTATATTGCCTGTTACAAAGAGCTGTGAAATGCCTTTTTGGCTTGCTTTTTAACATAATAATGGGATTTAGATTTAAACGTAATAGGTGAACTTCATGGTGGGAGTAGATTGATGTTCTTTTTATGTAGAATGAAATGGGGTGGTTGGTTTTAATTTAACAGGTGAATGAGAAGGTTAATACAAAACAAGGGGTTATTGTTACTGACATATATATATATAAGATGTTTGTTGAATAATGTTTCTTTGGATGAGACCATACTGGTTAAAAGATTTGATAACTCTTTTCATTTATTAAAAATGAATTGTTTTATATACTTGCAAAAGGGCAGCTGTTATTATTGGAAATGTGGAATTATTAGCTATATAATAAGTTTGAAACTCGTAAGGTTTAATCAATTTATTTCATGTCTGCATGTGTCTTAAAATTATCTATTAAATTAGCGAATGAGGTTTTTTAAAACTGGCTAGCAATTGCGGATGAGGGACAATGTTCGCCTTTTGGGTTGGTTAGGCCAATTTGGGTCCTAGTAACGAAAGTGTGATTTAGACATGATCACTCCTTACCAAACCTGACAATTTTATTTCATATTCTTGTGTTGATGATTCACTTCAGGCTGAGAAGACATGGGGATCAACTGGCTGTAATCAATCATTTAACCAGCTAGAAAAGAGAGATTGTCTAGCTAAAATCACAGGGTTTAGATTCTCATTATTTGAAGGATGTATTTTTTTTTTAACATAACATGACCAACATCTCTTCCCTTCTTGCAGCTGATTCTAAATTTTTATTGCAATATGTTTGGGGGGGCGAAGATCTTAATCTTAACCAGAATTCCAGAGGTGTGGTTTTAAAAAAAAATAAACCATAAGCCCAGCTGTGGTAAAATTAAGTTAATTTGATTTTTAACTGCAACGTTTTCCTTTGTTAAAACCTCTGCTCTCTGGGTACCTGAACCCCATGGAGAAAGCAGGTCTGTCTCTAGTGGTTTTAAAGGCCCAGAACGTGGCATGAGAAGGGTACATTTGCTCAATTTGTACCTTAACCATTTCCTAACACAATAAGCAGTTTCATTTGGTCTCGATGCAGCAGCAGAAGGTAAAGCCAGCACAGAAACATTTAACCCTTTTCACGTGGTGCCAGTTGAATAGGCTTAATCTATATCGCCATCAAGAATTCGATAGAAGCCTAACCTGTCTTGTTACTTCCTGATGTTTAAAAAAGAAAAAGGTCCAAAGTTAACCTGAATAATTCTTCATTGATTTATCTCCTGCGGCAGGGTTCTTTCTAATGTATGGCTCCGTGGAATAATGAAGTTGGAAAGTTTGTTCTCTGTGTGAATCAACTTTCTCCATCTTCCCTGCCCCCTCCCCTTTTTTAATAGGCACACTCATGGCAGAGCTGTTGTCATGGCTATGTCTGACCCTGTTTTCCTTCCTTCTCCCCAGTAAACCCCCCACCCAGATTTTTCCTTCTGGCGGTGGTTTGCCATTAACTGCCTTGTCCATGTCACATTAATGGATTTGAAAATTTTTACACCTTCCTTTCCTGTGGTCTCTCTTACTTTTTTTTTTTTTTTTTCTGAGTTGCACTAGTGTTGAGGTGAGCCAGTACTTAATAAGTGGCCTTGAATGTTTTATCTCCCGTGAGGGATCACTGGATGTTGTTCCCCCGCAGGTCTCCTTCCCCTGAGCCAATTTACAATAGCGAGGGGAAGCGCTTGAACACCCGGGAATTCCGCACGCGGAAGAAGCTCGAAGAAGAGAGGCACAATCTGATAACGGAGATGGTGGCTCTCAATCCAGACTTCAAGCCACCGGCTGATTACAAGTACGTCAGAGGGTGGATTCCGGGATCTGCAGGGGGCGCGTTCAGAGAGAGCAGGGGTGTCCAAACTGGCGGGCCGGATGCATCACAGGTTGGCCACCCCCACCCCCATTTTAGCGAAAGGGAAACGAGTCACATGACGACGTGCGTTTGACACCCCTAAGATAGAGGCTAACCTCAGTTAAAGTGGCGACCTTTAAGGGGTTTTAAAGAGTGGGACCCCGTGGCTCCTCCTTATCATACTCTTACCTGTGTTGTTTTTTATTATTATTGAGGAAGACACAGCCAAAGTCCCTATTTCTAGATCTCGGCCATTTCCTGGAAAGTTGTAACTGACAACCTGGTTGGCTAATTTTGCCCAGTGTTTTATTAGGTAATGTTCTCCAAGTATGTCTGACACAAGAGACTCTTGGAGTCCATGCAGTCTCATTTTATGGGGGAGGGAACTGTGTGTAAATGTTTCTTGTCCGTTCTCTCCAGACCTCCAGCGACTCGAGTGAGCGATAAGGTGATGATTCCGCAGGATGAATATCCTGAGATTAACTTTGTTGGGCTTCTGATTGGACCAAGGTATGGAAATGCTTCAAGGATGATTGGGGTGGGGGTGGCAACCGCAGAATAGGCAGATATGCATAAGAATGGTGTTGGCAGTGTGTTACCCACACCTCTAATGGGCCAAACGTGCTCTTTGATTCTAGATGAAATACGGAAAGTATATTTTCCTGACAGCTTTTATGTTCTTTAGTGATTTTAATCTAAGGGGAGGCTCATCTAGAAACCATTGCATCATCCTCTGGTGGCACAGTGGTTAGAGTGCAGTATTGCAGGCTAACTCTGCCCACTGCCAGGAGTTCGATCCTGATCGGTTCAAGGTTGACTCAGCCTTCCATCCTTCCGAGGTCGGTAAAATGAGGACCCAGATTGTTGGGGCAAAAGGCTGACTCATAAACCGCTTAGAGAGGGCTTTAAAGCGCTATGAAGCGGTATATAAGTCTTAAGAGCCATCGCTATTCCTTTATATAGTGAAGTCCCATCTCTCAGACTTGAGGCTGTTACCGATGGAAACTCTTTCTCCGTTAACCAAGTTGTCCAGCATTGGCTGCCTGATGTAATCTCTCAATCCCTTCACTTTCAGGGGGAACACACTGAAAAACATTGAAAAAGAGTGCAATGCCAAGATCATGATCAGGGGTAAAGGATCCGTGAAAGAAGGAAAGGTCGGACGGAAAGATGGCCAGATGTTGCCTGGCGAAGACGAGCCCCTGCATGCTTTGGTCACTGCCAACACGATGGAGAATGTGAAAAAGGCCGTGGAACAGGTAGGCCGTGTGGGCCTCTTAGGCTTAGGATAAAGAGATAGGTAGCCCTGCACTCAGGAGGAGCAAGGCAGATACATCACCATGTTATATCCAAACTACCCCCCCCCCCAAATTGTAACCAGAGGATAAGTACACATTATTTAAAGAGTGAAGCAGAGAGAAAGCAAACCTGAAATAATCGGGATATACAGTTGTTTGCCAAATGCCCAAATTTTGTTTCCATGGTGGCTGGGATGCTGCAATGGCTGTAGCTTCAGGCAGAAATCGTAAATCCCTCCATTCAGCACCATCGCAATTCTGAATAGTCGCCGAACGAACAGTCGCAATCAAGAACTATCCGCATTTATTTCTAAAATGCATTTGTTGCCTTGTAGCTAGAAATTTAATGTCCGTGGCTTGACCGTGTGGAACTGAAGATCTCCTGGCAGTTGTGTCGGGACTGTAGACTTCTCAGCCGGCATAGCTTCCAGGAGTCGCAGTCCCAAAACCTGAGGGACACTAGGTTGGGAGAGAGGGTTCAGACAACGTTCATGGCCATTTCCATAGAGTGCTTCACTTAAGTATCAGGAAGACTTGTTCATCCTGCAGGATAGTTAGATTGTATGCTTTCAGTGCCAGGATGCTGATGTTCTCAGGCAAAGTCCACAAAAGGAAGAATCCGAGGTTGCCACAGAAACTAGTTAACGAGCGGTAATGGAGAGGGTGCCAAGGATCCCCCAATGAAACATGCTTTTCTTCCTAAGCCTGATCAAATTTATTTTATTTATTTATTTATTTGTTGGAACTTCTATGCTGCCCGTTCCCGAAGGACTCTGGGCGGCTCACAACAAACAATTCCAATAAAAACGATACAATATAAAATTTACAATATAAAAC
>JANHJO010003692.1:29259-40562 GCA_032468235.1 Pseudoxyrhopus heterurus | reverse complement strand
GACCTTGGAAGGACGGAAGGCTGAGTCAACCTTGAGCCTGGTGAGATTTGAACTACCAAATTGCAGGCAGCCAGCAGGCAGCAAAAGTAGCCTGCAGTACTGCACTCTAACCACTGCACCACCATGGATAATAATAATAAGAATATTCTATATATGTGCAGTCTTACTCACTTCAGAGCACGGCTAGGACAAAAAAACTAAGAATGATGTTGCATTCTCTTTTTGGCGGCTGTATCTCCATTGTGTCACTGTGTTTCTCAATGTTGGCTACCTGAAGACCTGTGGATTTTTACTCCCAGAATCCCCTAGCTAGCTGGGTTTTATGAAAATACCTGGACAACTCTTGATTTTCTGTCCATTGACTAGTCCTCCAGTCCTGAGTCTTAAGTACATTCATTTATTTCAAGTGTGTTTCATCTGACTAGTCTAAGTCTTATTCTGTATTCATTGCTTGGAGTGGCCTCTTGAGTTATTACGCCTCAGTCTGTCTGCAATACACATTTTGCAAAATAAATTTTTATCTCGTGGAAGCCTACTTAAAAGGCCACCTGGCACAGAAGTCTTTGCTCAATTCAGGAATCCAAATTAAATAGACGGAGTCTACCTGGGTGTATCCAGGGAAGGGAAGCAAATGATTTGGGCAGGTGATGGGTTCCACTGTCGGACAGCTCTTCCAATTTAAAAGTTGCTTCCAAAGCGTCATGGGTATTTATTGTTCCTGTAAATTAAATCCTTAAGTCTACAGCCTGTGCTGCGATATGAAGAGGAACAGCTCTTGAACATCTTCCATGTGAGAATAAGGTGGTCCACGATTTAAGACCTCAATTGGGCAGATGAATAAGTGGTCTCCATTTTCTATCATGTGTCTGACTTTTGTTTTTTAAGTTTTTTAAGTTTTGTTTTTTAAGTTTTTTAAGAGAATTTTGTAGTTAAGAGTCAGAGAGAAAACATCTGATATGCAATATTTATCTGTTCTTCCTGCTTTCATAATAACCTTTGCTAGCATTAATCTCTTTTCTCCAGCTGTGCTGAACACAACGCAAAACTTTTCTTCTCAAACCCACAATCCAGGGAGATATGAATATGGGAAGATAGAAGTACAAATGGTTTATTTTTTTAGGAAGGGGTATATGTTAGGGCACCAGGATCTAAACATCAATTCTCTCGACAAAGCAGCGATATACCCCAGCCAGAAGGCTTTGCCTACAGCTTTCATATAAGATTTCCATGCAAATGCGTCAAACAGATTTCCACTATCTTGCTTCTTTAGGCAAAGAAAAACAAATATTTTGTATCTTATGCTAAGATATAAAATTCAGCCAGGCAATCAAAACTTAATTGTTATAGCTGAACTGATTTTATTTTTTTAAAGTAGCACACAAACAAATTCCCCGTCTTTAAGAATCTTTTCAGCATCTATAGAATAAGTTTTGCATTCATGAAAGTGTCATCATCTTTCTTTTTTCATTTGAATTAATATTTTTTAAAGCCCCCATTAAGTAAGAAATTAAGTTAAAACAATACTTCTTATTCTTCCATATTTAAAGTTAAACATTCCTTCTAATTACCCATGAAAAAAAATACTCTCAAAGCACCATGATGTGAATGTATTCTGTTTGTGGGGGTCCTTTATTTGGCAGTATAAGCTATTTAAACACTCTCTCTTTTTTCTTCTTCTTCTCAATACCGCAATCAAAGTTATTTTTTTAGTTAAAAAATGTTTATGCAAGCATACTTTAAAAGGCTGAATTCCTATACAGCTTGGTTCAGCATCTTACCTACAGATAATAGTACTTCAATTTACACTTAGCTGCTGAAGGGATGAAAAGGGGGGGAAAATTACAGGTATCCACACTGGGAAAATAATTTGGAAGAAGTGCTTTGGATTCCGTGCAAGGCCCAGCATCTTTCTGTTGTTCATTAAAGCAGCTCTTCCCTTTTATGCTCAGAGTTTCCATATGAACCTCCAAAAAGGTGCTTCTGTAAGGAGTCAAGTCTTAAAGTTAATATCACTAATTAAAATTGATGTGATCCTTCAAGCATGCACAGTTTTTTACTGGCTCCTCCATGTTTTCAGCATATCCAAACAGGTTCTTTTGAACCATCTTTAAAGTTTGCACAATCCTTATGTTTATTGCACAATAGGAACAAGCAGTGAAGCAATCCATTTGTGAAAATCAGAAGGAAAAACAGATCCAGGAAGACCTAAAAGACCCTTTAATGAAAAGAAGGACTAGGAGTGATATGATAGCAGTTGTACAATATTTGAGGGGCTGCTCCAAAGAAAAGGGGATCAACCTATTCTCCAAAGCACCTGACAAGAAGCAACGGATGGAAACTAACCAAAAGCAACCTGGAATTAAGGAGAAACTTCCTAGCAGTGAGGACAATTAACCAGTGGAACAACTTGCCTCCAGAAGTTGTGAATTCTCCAACACTGGAGGGTTTTTTAAGAAAAGACTGGACAGCCACCTGTCTGAAATGATATAGGGTCTCCTGCTTGAGCAGGGGGTTGGACTAGAAGACCTCCAAAGTCCTTTCCAATTCTGTTATACTGTTAACCTTGAGTTTTGTTTACTATTGAAATCTGTAATAAACTGAGAGAGGAATTAATTTAATGTCCAAGTAAATTTTACTTTCTTCAACCCCCCTGTGACGCTGGATTAATACTACATTGGGTGACATTCTTACATTCAAGGGAGACCTGAGAGGATAACCTAGAAGAATTATTTCAATTAGCACTTGTGTTGTATCAGTTCAACTGGGTTGCATACTTCACTAAATGGAAGAACAGCAAAAGCAGAATGGAGAAAAAGATTTTTTTTAAACATTATTTTTCTGCTTCTTCACAGGAAATTGCAGATGCTCCCCCCCCCCCCCATTAGCAACTAAATAGGAAATGATGGAGCTTCTGCACAGAACATCACTTGGTTATTATTTGCTTGATTAAGTTTTCTTGGGAACTGTAAACACAGAGGGGAATCCTGAGTATGAAAATTACTGGAGAAACACAGATTAAGTCAGCCTGTGCAAAGATTTGATTCCGTCAGCTCCGGTGAATCAGTTCTTTGAATAAAATTATTGACTTGAGTCCCCATATGTCTGCGTTGGCTGCTTTTGACCCATTTTGATTTTATGAATATTCAGATTGAAATAATACATACATACATATTTGCACATGTACTTTCTTCTTAACCAAGTCAGGAGTTTGAGTTGATTTGAGGAAGCAAAGCAATGGTTTGGTCTGAATCAATTTAACTTCTCAAATGGAATCGGATTGGGTGAGTCACCCATTTCTAATATTTAGACTAAATAGCAATAGCACTTAGACTTATGTACCGCTTCACAGTGCTTTACAGCCCTCTCTAAGTGGTTTACAGAGTCAACATATTATCCTCAACAATCTTGGTCCTCATTTTACCGACCTCGGAAGGATGGAAGGCTGAGTCAATCTTGACCCGGTCAGGATCGAACTGCTGGCAGTGAGCAGTGAGTTGGGTTGCAATAGTACATTCTAACCACTGCACCACCATGGCTCTAACCAGACCTCATTGGCAGCAAATCCAAAGTGAATGATTCTCTGATGAATTCTGGAGATGTTATAGAACTTAAGAACAAACCTGGATGGGAAATCACCATAAAAGGGAAGTTCTAGAAGAAGGAAATTCTGGGTCACTTCCAGGTTGTCAAAAAAAAACCCAACCCCTAAATGGACAGATTCATGAAGAAATAAGACTTTACGTTAATCCAGTCAATTAATACCTAAAATTTTAAGCTGCTAAATATCACATTAATGGAAAAAAAGTATCTCTTTTCAGATACTTGAATGTGAGAATACTCTTTCACTCATGTTCAAAAGGAAAATGGGTGATGCAAGAGTCCCTCTTTCATATTTAAAACTCTGGGGTCTACATAGACCATTTTCTCTATTTGTGGTTACTCTCTCTGCAATTTTCAGATCATCTTCTGAGGCGGACAGCTTCCATGGATGTCCAGTGATGTGTGTAAGGCACAAAAGACTAGGCTGCATATTAACTTCCAATGAAACTGATTTATTGCTCTTGCCTATGCATGGAAATCTAGTCAGTTAATGGTTAGCATTATTATTTTTATTTATTTATTAGTTATTTTGGTGCTAGATAAGGGTTAATGGAATTCAACAGGGTTGGACTTTGTCTACTTGTGGCAACACAGAGATTCTAGACTGATTCCTCTTTTGACTCTGCCTCCAGTCTCTGCCACTCCTTCTCCTACTACACTGTGAAATTTAGTGTGAAAATACAAAACTCTTAATGGGATCCTGTTCTGTGAGGGAGTCATCAAAATTTTGTAAGGGTTTTTTCCCCACTTCTGGAAAAGAAAATGTCTTCCTGGCTATCAAGTCACTTTGTGAAACTTTCTCAGGTTTTTTTTTTAATCCCCTAGGAAAACAACGGAAGAATTTAACTCTCCCCCACTACAGAAACCTTGTCTCAAAGCTTCCCCAGAGCAGCAGTTTGTGTCTTCTCTTAAAGTCCCCCTGTTTTCTTTGCAAGGGTGGGAAGGAAGGACGTTGGGCAACTTGGGGAATTTAATTTCTGCTTATCTAGGAATGGGGGATTGCACAGATGGAGTGGGTGAGTGAGTATCAATGCTCGCCTTTTGGAGACCCAATTAACGAGGTTCCAAACAAAGGAAAGTAGGTCAGCGTCCATTTGATTTGCTTTAGCTGAATAGGGCATAATGGATTATGTTGATTTAAAAAGTAACTCTTTGCTTCCAATTAGAGCAAGCAGTAGGATTCAGACTGGAGAATCAGCAAGTTTTTTTTTCCTTCTTGCCCCTTGAATCAGTAGGGCAGGGTGGGGGAGGGGGATGAGAAATATATTTAATAATTTTTAGAGTCATGCATCTTTGTAAAATATTGTTGGGTGGCTCACAGAACTTAAAACAGAAACATACATATAAACTTGATGGCTTCCTTCTGTGCCATCAAGTCAGTGGAAATGCTTAATAGCCCCACACAGATAGGTTTCCTCCAGGATGGTCTGTCCCCCCCACACACACTCACTCACACACATCCTGGTCCTTCAGTCTTCCAGTGAGTGTCCCCATCACAATTGTAGCCAAGTTCATCCCCCGAGCCTCTGCTTCTCTTCCTCTTCTCATTCCTTCTACCTTTCCTTTAGCACTGCACATCAAATTCCTTTAGCATTGTAAACTTAAGGGTCAGCAACATAATGTACACGAAGCATGATCCAGTCAATAAAAACAATTCTTGCTATTTTAAAAGATGTCAAGTAAAAAACATTCGGCCAAAACTGTTAGACCATGCCAAACAAACAGACAGAGATCAAGCACTGCTAGTCTGCTGGCCTTAAAATGCAAGGAAAAGGCCAGCTAATATGAACTTGCAAAAGGTCGGTGACAAACCAACTGGAACTCCTTGTGACGAGTCTCGACAATAGCTTTCTTGCTAATCACCTGTGTTACCAAGAATCTCACCAGACCGAGTGCATTTCCTTGGATCAGTCAGAGAAGGATTCTGGGATTCTGGGAGATTTCAGTCTGGTCTGCTTACTGTAGTGCAAAGACTCTAAACTCGGGATGCTCCTGACTCTTCCTCCAATCTGGCTGGAGATTCCACCACAGTCAACAAGACTAGAGGGGAAACTATTCCATAGGGCAGACACCATGACAGAAAAGGCCCTCCTTAGACCCACAAGGTGGCATTCTTCCACAGACAGGACCTACACAGGTGGTCCTCAACTTACAACAATTCATTTAGTGACCGTTCAAAGTCACAGAGGCACTGAAAAAAAGACTTATGACCATTTTTTTCACACTTATGACCATGGTCACTTGATCAAAAATTCAGATGCTTGGCAACTGACTCATATTTATGACGGTCGCAGTGTCCCAGGATCACATGATCCCCTTTTGTGACCTTCTCACAAACAAAGTCGATGGGGAAGCCAGATTCATTTAACAACTATGTAACTAACTTAACAACTGCAGGGATTCACTTAATAACAGTGACAAGAAAGATCATAAAATGGGGCAAAACTCACTTAATAAATGTCTTACTTAGCAACAGAAATTGAAGGGCCCAAGCAAACAGCGCATCATATTTTGGATGCAACCATCTTATCTTCTCCTTGGTGGACATCAGGTCTCTGTAGGTCAGCCTATTCTCCAAAGCACCTGCAGCCAGGACAAGAAACAAGGAATGGAAACTACAAAATGAAGGAGAGAAGCAACCTAGAACTAAGGAGAAATTAGATAGAACAATCAATCAGTGGAATGGCTTGCCTTCAGAAGTTGTGCAGCTGTGAATGGTGCATCACTGGAGATTTTTAAGAAGAGACTGTCTGAAGTGGTCTCCTGCTTGAACAGGGGGTTGGACTACAAGACCTCCAAGGTCCCTTCCAACTCTGTTATTCTCTTAAATAGCTTGCCTGGTTTCAGCCTCGGCATGGCTTCATTTGTTATTGCTTTTGTTCAGTAACAAATATAACAGGAAGGTAAATGACAATAAAATAAATCAAGGGAGGTGGTTGGGTGGAAGAGGCAAAATTTAAAAAAAATGTGAACAATCCTTTGTAACCAGGGCTACACAAAAACGTTGTGCTGCCTACAGCAGATGTGATGGGGGTGGTTGACATGACACCCCCACCTACAGGAGCCGTTGGAGGGGCACTCAGCAGCTCTCTTCATATCTGAGACTCAAAGCAAGTCACGTTTGAGGTTATTAAGCTGGTATGTGATTTCAATGGGGGTAGAATTGCTATCATGTTTGCATTGATGTAATCATGAATCCCGTTGAACATGAGATCCTTTTGGAGTAGACGTATAAAGTATGTAGTTTTGGGGTCAAAAGATCCTGAAACAGAACCATCAAATCCAATATTATGGACTCCAACTCTTGTCCTACTACAGGAATCCAGATGAAAATTAGGAGGGAGAAGGCTACTGTATCTAATCTTCACATCGAAGGTCTAATGAAAAAAATATGCTTACTGTCAAATTGTTCTTAAACAGTAAATACTTTTTTTTTATAACAAATCAGTCTCAAAGTTCCATTGTATCCTTCACAATTGTACAGTTTTTGACCTTGCGGTTGTATTCTTGTTTTGTGACCTGGTCCTCTTTCTATTTCTTGTGTGAGTCCTCCTTCGGCTTCACACTTTCCCTTAGCTTTTTTGTCATCACCCCTGGCTTGGTTTGCTGCCTTCCATATTTTTCTCCATACCACAATTGTTCACAGCTGTGCTTTTAACATCGTCTTCTTTAGAAACTCCCACAAGAAATACTTATAAATTGGGCTCACTCAGCAGATTTAATCTTGATAATCTTTTTATCCATACATGGATTTTTGTTGGCTTGTCACCATTTTCTAAGTGTGTTTGTGTGCCAATGCAGCTGGTCTTTCACTCATGTTTAAATATGGGAACATGACCATTTATAACCCCCATTAAAAAAAAGAAGTATTCTAATTTTAACACAGAGAAAGAGTGTCATCCTTGTTCTTCCAAGATTCTTTTTTCTTACAATTTGCAGTGTTCTGTGCCTTTAAAAAAGGAATTGGAATTCTCTGTGTCCATTTGATGATTCAGTTCCTAGCTTCAATTGAAAAAACAACTACAACACGTGTTTTATATAGTATCTCACCCTATTTCTGTAATGCTGGTCAACCTGCAAGCTTATTTGCTTCCTTTCCATGGCCCTAAGGGTTCTGTTGTGTATTTTATGCAGGCAAAATAGCAATAGGAGACCCATAAAAACCTGGAGTCAGTCTGGCTTTGCCTCAAAACTTCAGCTTCTTTCAGGGTGATTCAAGAAAGCACTAGCAAATCTCTTTATCAAATTTGCTTTGCTTCTTGGACTGGAGTAACTTTTGCCCTTTTTATCTATAGAGATTCTCCATCATCCAGGTCGTGGTTGTCCCAAAGGTGCTTTTTCAAAAGGCATCTGGACTTTCTTGTTTTTCCTTGAAGATGTTTCACCTCTCACCCAAGAAGGTTCTTCAGCTCTGACTGAATGATGGGGGAATAGCTGTCTGCAAGGAACATAAATCCTTCTTGGATGAGAAGCAAATTGTCTTCAAAGAAAAAACAGAAAGTCCAGTTGTCTCTTGAAAAAAAGCACCCTGAGGACACAGACAAACCTCAGCGACTCTCTAAAAGGATGCAAATGACCAGCTGACTTCAAGGTTCATAAATCCTTCCATTCCCCACCATCCAGTCAGAGCTGAAGAACCTGCTTGGATGAGAAGCGAAACGTCTTCGAAGAAAAACCAGAAAGTCCAGTTGCCTCTTGAAAAATCACCTTTGGGTTTTTCCCTTTTCCCATTTTCTTTTACCTTTTTAGGTAATATATCTAAGTTCACAATACAAGCCATGTTTTTTTCTTGGATGCAATCAGTGCTTTAACTCTTCTGCTCTCTCATTTCTGGAATGTTTAGAAACAGGGACTTCCTGGTCACCCTGGAGATGACCTCTGCCAACAGACAGGAGTGCGTCCCTCATGTTCAAGTTAGAAGAGGAAACTCTTGGTGTTGATCCAAATCCCGCAAATTAAAACCACTAATGACAAAGATGCAAATGCATCCGATGATTAATCTGATATTTGTCAAAGTGCTGTTCTTTTCAGCTGGAGCTGAGCTGTAAAGCAGGAGCTGTGAGCGCCTGAGCTGGCACTGAACGCTGGCGTTCGGTCTGCTCGCTCGTGCCTCTTCCTTTAAGCAGCCTTGCTCTTTTCCAAACAAATACTGCAAAGTCTGGAAATCTGGAATGAATGCCCTCCTAGCAGCGGAGAAATAAGAAGGCTGGTGGTGTCGAATGCCCTTTTTTCTGGTGACGAGGCCACAATTAGCATCCCAAAGCATCAAGATGCAGGAGACGAGGGGTTTCAGTTAACACCTGCCTGGTCACTTAATTTCCTTTGCCGTTCTGGCTGTGCTGGCAACTTTTTTTATATGGGAGGCAAAAAAAACCCGGTTAGAGTGACTTAAACTTTCCTTTAGACTGCGTGGTGGCTTGGCAGCTGATTGGCATGAAACACCGTCTTGGACAATGTTGACTTTGGAGTGGGAATCGGAGGGTCTGCAAACAGTGGGCATTGTTGTGATTATCTTTGCGTCTCTGAAGCTGCTGCATTTGCTTGGACTGATAGACTTCTCCGAAGGTAAAGTGGTGACTTTGAATTGTTCTGTTTGTAGGTAGTGCCAGCTGCTTCTGCTGCTGCTTCCTGAGCTCTGCCAGTCCCTTTGGCGTTGGAGAATAAAACGTGCTGCTCATAAACTTGTGCCAGGCATCTTCTGCAATTTATGGTTGCCTGGGCTGTAGATCATGTTTTGTTTTTGTTTATATTTCTACGGTTCAGTCACTGCAGCTTCCCGATGCTACGTTTTTCAGGGATGGAGGCAGAAATGCATCTCTAAATCACCTCACCGGAGTAAGAAAGTTAGCATCCAAACAGGTTTTCCTTGCATGCAAATCGTGGCTACGTCAAATTGGAACTTTTCTGATTCCATTATTAATATGATTAATATTCAAGGGTTGCTTTTATGCACGAACAGATTTCTGGAAAACTATTTGGGGTGTGTTCTGTTTATTTATCACCTCAGAACCGGAGGAGGTTGACTGGTTAAGGTGTCAGTCAATATTCCAAGCCACCCCGATATTGGTTGTAATGTGTGTTCTTGGGAACAAATGATAAAATGTTTTTAATATATTCGTATTGCCTTGCAGTCTGTTCAGTTTCTTTCTCTGTAAAGGAGCACCAGATGTATAAACAAAACTTCCCTGTAGGGCTCAGTAGATGAGCTTATGAGCATCATATTTTCTTGGGGCTTCTTTGTTAAATTTGGTGCTAAAAATTAAAACGGTAGCCCTCTCATTTAATTCTCTAGATTGCAAGAAAACTGAAATTATTCAGATTGCCAACATAGTGTTTCTCCCCAGCCAATTTCCTTAGAAATTGCACACACTCAGAGTCTGCCACAATTTTTCTTCTTATTTTCTTCTCTTTTTATCTTATTCATCTGTATAATATCTTCAGAAAGTGAAATCAGCAACTATTAACTTCTTAAGAATTGCTAAATAATTCTGCCTTTACATTAAAAGACATGTAGTAGAAAGAGACTCTTTTAAAATCTAGACTTCATAGAAAACTTCAGAAATATTCCAATAGCAGTTAATTTATCAGCAGTGAACAGCAATAAATAATTTATAAAAGGTAAGTGTGAATTGAGTTCAACTCTTGGTATCGGGTGATGCCATAGCCATGTTTGGTTCTTGAAAAATATTCAGAAGTAGCTTGCCATCACTATATTTTAAAATATGTTTTACAACTTCTGAATTTAACCTATAGTTTGGAGATTTTCTAGTGATTTCCCATCCAAAAATTAACCAAATCTAATCCCGCTTCATTTTTTTATAATATCATGTAAAGCCAGCTTGGTGCTATCACTTCCTGCAAGTTGATAAATCTTCATCTCATTACTAAGAATACCTTTCTTTGTGATGTTTTAAATTTAGGCTTAAATAATGTTAACTATAAGACTATAATAAGTATACAGCTGATGCAAAATAGCAAAACCACACTGACTTAAAAGGGAAAATTGACTGCATGACACCTCTAAAAAGGATCAAGGATCTGAGATATATCAATAGTTCTTGTGTTAATAAATCCTTTTGATTAAGTAAAAGAAATAGGCTAGGTTATACCTCAGCTCTGTAAAGGTTGGAACTTCATTCTAGTCCTTAAATAATAATTAAAGTTAGGGCTAGGGCTGGAGAACAGGCATTCTGGTCAACATGGTAAGATTATGCTGGATATAAGATGCAACATGTGGTTTACATATAGATGTTTTTGTAGCAGATTGACAGTGGTTGAAATATAATCTCTCTCGTGCAAAAATTAGGCAAGGCATAGGGTAGCATGAAATTAGTGTGTGTGTTTGTGTGTGTGTGTGTGTGTGTGTGTTTGTGTGTGTGTGTGTGTGTGTGTCTATTTGTGTGTGTGTCCAGGAGGGTGGAAGGACCGAAGCAGGCCCCACAGGTCCTAGAGAAGGAGGAACCTGGATGGGATTCCTTTCCTTTTAGAATTTGGAGGTTTATTTATTTATTAATGTATATATATTTACAATTTTTAAAACTTTTTATTTAAGAAAAAGAAAAGTTAAAAATAAACACAAAGGGTAAGGTAAGATCTCATCCAAAGATACGTTACTTTTACATATTTTAAGAGCCTTGAATGGTGCAGTGGGCTAAACGCTGTACTTTGTAATTAAGTAATCAGCTCCCAGCTGCCTGCAATTT
>JANHJO010003691.1:166767-179201 GCA_032468235.1 Pseudoxyrhopus heterurus | reverse complement strand
ACTGAAATTAATGGGAGCAAATGAAACCAGCTCTCTAATGAGCAATTACACTGCTGTTCATTAAGTTGACTATCAACCTAATTAAAGGCATCATCAGATGCATCTCAGGTTTCTTAACAAAGAAAATTGTAAGTGAAAGGAGTTTATCCCAGTGTTCTGACATTCTCCTTCAAGCCCATAACACTATTCATCAGAGGCAGTAAATCCTCAAGCAAGGTTTATCAGAATAGTCATCATGTTCAATGACTGCTGGAGAAACAGGAGACGAGATGGTGGCCATGTCTACAAGATCAAAAACCTGCCGTGTGATTCATGTTAAAATGGGATGGGATGTAAATCACATGGTTTTGGTTTTGGCTTCAATTTTGACTTTTTTTCCCTTCCCACTTTGTGGACATTGACCCTAAGAGGTGAAAATATTCACATTACCAACAATTTCCACAATATGAAGCTGGGCTCCAAGAGAAAGGAATGGGACAATTTGCCATAGCCAACTCGCTGCAGCCAACTTGCTGCGGCCAACTCACTGTGGGACAACTCGCTGTGGGGCAATTTAACAATTTTATATAATTATTTAAAATAAATAAATTAAATTTTGCCATTCACATTTCATTCTGCCCCTCCTGTTGCATCCTTTCTTTAATAATTATATTCCACTATTTCGTTGTTATTAGTGTAACTCTTGTCCTGCATCAAGTTGTCCTGTAGTGAGATGGCCATGGGAACTTGTCCTGCAGTGAGTTGGCCATGGAAAGTTGGCTGTAGTGAGCTGGCCATGGTGAATTGTCATATACCCCCAACAGAATGTCCTTTAAAAAAGAAAGAAAGGTCACATTATAGCTGAATGATGGCATGAAGAGCAAAAGAGGCCAATAAACTATGCCTTCTTTTAAGAGGGAATAGGTAGTGGACACTTTCAGGATTGGCAAACAACTTGGAGACAATTTCTTTTAAACCCAAACAGGCTTCCACATGCAAAAGTGGAACCCTTATTAAAACTTACTACAAGATTTGCTCCTAGAGTATGCATATCAAACAATTTTATTCTCAATTTATGCCCTCATGAATTCACATTGGACAGTTGTGGATCTGTAAATTTTGAGTGCCTCTTGGATATACAGATAAAAATGTTAATTCTTCAAATAAGTGGCATATTTATTTTTTTTAACTGCCTAGTTAAGTGAAACCAATAGTTTTATTCTTAGGAGGAGACTTCACACAAACTGATTTATCATTTTATGGGACTGCAACAAACTTTGACACCCTCTGAGATAATCAATTTTTGCTAGGGAAATTTCTCTCTACTTCACCCCAGTCAAATGGATGGGATTAGTTTTTCTTAAGACTAGAGAAGAATGCTTCTTATCCTTGTAAATTTATCAACTTGATAGAGATTGAAGTGGCATGATATGTATCTGATTTGTCATGCAATAATAAGAAACCCCAACTGCTGTGAAGGGAATTAGAATTGTGCTATGCTTCTGACTAATTGTGACTAACCAAAAGTTGCATTGGAAAGTTTAATTCCCTAAGCAATTTTCAGACCATCTTCTGTAAGGAAGGGAAAGTTGTCAATTGAGTTGATCTTATAACCTGGAATACAATCATTGGAATCTCAGAGATGAGAAAAACTAGAGATAAATTCAAATTTTTCTAATATCACTTTTGTACCATACACAAATTTATTTTTGAGAAGCAGCCACTAGCATCTCTACTTTTTTTCCACTCCACAATCCCAAGCAAGATACCCCAACCTTATTAATAAATTAATAGCTATTAATGGGGAACTGTGCATTCATACCCCAACACTGCTCCCCTCAACCTTCAATTTCCCAGATGGACTTAGGAGCTCAATCTAACATTGTCATGGACAGTTAGCTTTAAAATAACTACAAACATAGCTTTGGCTGTATTTGGTTGATGCAGGCTGTAATAATAACAGCATAAAGTACTACTATACCTACTAAGACTGTAGGGATTCATGACTTCTGCCTGTTCTCCTTCACTTTGCAGTTTTCTGATTATGCCTCACAGCGAACTAAGCAATATCAGTTCTTTACTCCTTGGAGTAAGTACTATATTATCTTTGCCAAAAAGAGTAGCCATTTTTTTTATAACTCTTTATTTCTACAATTTATATCCTGCCACAATCTCATGATTCCTAGCAGAACTCTTAGTAGTGTGCAAAATATGAAAAGGGACATATCCACAGTAAGATTAAAAAACAAACATAAATGAAAAAGGTTCAGGAAATAACCAACAAGCGCATTATGGTCAGTGGTTATTTTAAAAAAAAGCTAACAGAAAATTGGTCTCCAATAGATTGGAGAATATTGAATTTTCCTGTGATTTTATATTGATCTGCATTACTTGCAGCCATCTTTTTTGCAAGCAAAGGAGTTCTTTATGACAAATGTTTTCTGAACCCAGCAGCTGGGAAATTAGGGTAACAACGGATCATATACTTGTAAATTGAGCGGACTTTAAAGGAACACCTGTATCTTATTTCTTGGAAGTTTAGATACATTTACAAGAAGTTTCACCAAATATTTCTCCTTATTTTTCCCACATCCATTTCCCCCCCCCTCCATTCAACACTTTACTGTGCAGAAGATATTTAAAATCCAGCAGGAAATGCTACAGATGTCACATATCCAGCAGAGACGAGGATTAATTGCAGCAAGTAAGATATATCATGGTTACATTAACTACTGTGTTTACCCCATAAATTATTCCCTGTTGTTAGTTAAATATATAATTTGAGAATGAACAACCATTTTCACCGAAATAGAAAAAGAGAGGAAGAACAAGACACTAAGGAGAAAAAGAAAAGGATGGTTCAACAGGCAAGATATGATACCAGTAATAGATGAAAGAGACTAATACAATGAAATAATGTTTCTTCAAATTTTATTTACAAAATCTTTCTACCTAACAGGAGTTAAGTCATTTCTCCTCTCATTAAACTTGGTTAATTTACTCTCTCCCCTCATTTGGTCCAAAGTATCATTGTTAAAGGATGACTCTTGTAAGAGAGGAATAGTTCCACACTTTGCAAAGAATAGTCCTTGTTCAGCATTGAGCAATCAAGCTCATAGGCTATATAATGGATTAATATGTTATTTGGAACACCTGTCAACAAAATAAGCTAGTACTCAAAGGTTCTCTCTATGTGCCTTTATAGATTTGAAGATACTGTAACTTCCAGATCAACTGCATTGTTTATGCTTGCCTCATCAAATAGGCATAGAGGCACAGACGGCATGCTCCAGGACCTTTCTATCAAACAATGTTGTCTTATGGATTGTCAGATTCCTAGTGTAGATCTAATAATCAATTCAGTGCATTCTGGGCCTGGAAAGAGTAAAGATGGTTTTGAGTAAAGTTTGAGTAAAGATGATTTTGATATTCAAAGGGGCAAAGTTATCACTTTACACCACTTCTATTTCAATCTCATATTTAATCACCTTTTATCACAAATACACATGTATATGTATTCCAGATTTCTCTGTCATCATATCAAATAGCATTCTGACACACCTAGACAATTTGCCCTCAGTAGTGTTAATAGAGAGATATACCAAAATTTCCTTCCAAACTTGACTATACTGTATATTCCTCTCATTTAGTTGCTCACATACTCCTGGTTTGCCCAATCTGTCATTCCTGGAATACAGAAACTAAATGTAAAATTATCCAGTTGGCACAAAATATAGAATATAGAGTTTTAGCTTATGTCTGTCTGTCTGTCCATCCATCCATCCATCCCTATCTAAACTATCAGATTTTTATAGCTGTCCATCTCACATTATGACACAAGTGAACAGTTCAATGAAGTTCCCAGGAAAGTGGCTGAATTTCCTGTTCTAGCTCTTAACATCAGAAGCCACTGGATGTAATTTAAATTTATGTATTGTAAAATCTGTGATTGGTCAGTTTCAGTTATTGTGCAAATTCGTCTCTTCCCCCCCTTTTTTTCTTTTTAAATGTAATGGATGTTTTTTATTGTTATTATTTTGTATTTGTATTACAACCTGGACTCTCTGTTTATTATTTTAAGTTGCTGACCTTTGGCTGTACCAAAGCATCTCAGCACAGTATTTTCTTAAACTCTTAAAATTTAAGAATTCTTACTTTTTTTTAAATTCTTCAAATTGATGACCATTTGTGACATCAAAAATTGGCCATTTGCTACCAAACTTCATTGAAACAGTCTATGGAATCTAGGGGCTGCAAATTGTGTCAATGGGTTCTATTGTTCAAGACATCACTGCACTGAGATGTTCATCACTGGAAATCCTAACTGATCTTTTCAAATTGCTTCCCATATATATTTTCTTGATTACAGTGAGATATGTATTTGGGAGACAATATGTGTTTGAAAGAACCAGTGGAGATTTCCACAGATTTCTGATATTCCACAGATTTCTGATATTCCACAGATTTCTGATATTCTGATATTGTTAGAATACCAGTTTCTTGAAGACTTGCCTCTGGTCTCCTCTTACCAAGCAGTTTTGAATAAAGTTTTCATTAAAAAAAAAATACTTAGCACAATCCAGACTAAGCACAGATATATGTACCTTTGTAAAACTATTGAGTAACTGCATCCAGAGCTCTGGTGATATTAAAAGCTTCCTCCAAAGCTATTAATAAACAAATCATATTTTTCTTAGCTGCCCATTTCTCTTTGGTTTCACACTTGTTTTGATATGAGCCGTGGTGGTACAGTGGTTAGAATGCAGTACTGCAGGCTACTTCTGCTGCCTGCTGGCTGCCTGCAGTTTGGCGGTTCGATTCTCACCTTCTCAAGGTTGACTCAGCCTTCCATCCTTCCGAGGTTGGTAAAATGAGGAGCCAGATTGCTGGGGGGAAATATGCTGACTCTGTAACTGCTTAGAGAGGGCTGTAAAGCACTGTGAAGAGGTATATAATTCTAAATGCTATTGCTATTGCTATTGCAAATATCCCTTTGCATGAGTCCCATTCATTTGTAATGAAAGAGTAAAAACAGCATTATTAATGAATGTAGCTGCATATGAACTGGCCATATGAATGATAGGATGTTTACCATATGTGTTAAAGGTCCTAGATTCACTCCCTTGGGACAGTTAAGTAATAAGTGTAGTTAAATCTCTGTTGAGCCACTATTAAATATAGCTGACAACATCAGATTATATAATGTTTCAAGTTTACAAACGAAATACATGTCTTCTTAGAATCATAGAATTGTGAAATTAGGACCATATGGAACATCTTGCTGAGCCCTCTACACTATGTAGTAAAGTTAATTTAATCTTGAGAGTTGGCTGTGCTGTGGGAGGTTGAGCGATCTTTAGGACGCTAATAACCACAAGATGCCAGAGGCAGTGTCCATAAAACATAAAAAGGGTTTATTTAGAATAGACTGGTATAGAAAAGATCCCCTAAGGTCATCTCAGGTAGAGGCACAGACAAGCATGTCTGTAGTGTCCAGGAGAAAGGGAACCAAGGGGAGAGCACATGTGAGGGACTCCCTTTTATACCCAGGTGAGAGTCCCTCCCCCTAGTAGGAGTGGTAAGTGCAGCACCTTCAGTGCTGCCATCTGTGGCCACACGCAGCGAGGCTAGCATCCTACATCACACAAAGGTGTGACATGTGCAACCTCTTCTTTAAAATGCTATAAATAACATGTTTCATTGAGGTACATTTATTGAAATCTAAATAGCCGCAACTAATCTTTTTGGTCATGGAAAATGATTCTTGGTCATCTTTCCTGCAGCTTTCCTTCAGATCTCATTGTGCTGGTCTTCTCTCTTACTCTCTCTTTAAACACA
Organism: Pseudoxyrhopus heterurus; assembly: GCA_032468235.1. NCBI lineage: Eukaryota > Metazoa > Chordata > Lepidosauria > Squamata > Pseudoxyrhopus > Pseudoxyrhopus heterurus. Next base: position 173,384 of record JANHJO010003691.1, on the reverse strand, counting down.
CAATAAATCTCTCTGAAACCCCACAGAGTAATTCACAAAAAGTCAAATTCTGCCCTCCTCATACTACAGTCGGTGGGGGTGCAGGGAGGAATAGTATTCTAGGCAGTGATGCGAAATGTCTCTTAGAGCCATGCTGCACTTGGCCTATTCTGCATCCGTGAACCATTAATATGAAAGCTAGCTATAACCCTTGAGGGAAGTGATGCTGGGGCATTAACAAATCCTATGGATGGATTAAAGCATCTTAAATAACATGCTGGGCTGCCCGAATCCCTGTTCTGGTAAATGCTGTGCCCATCTTCTGCCACTGCTATGAATCAATTCTCACTGCCTGAAAGAAGAAAGACTCAGCTTGTTCCTCCTGTCCTTTCCTATTAAGTAAGTTAAAAACAGTGCCTAGGAGCAAAGATACTGATGTAGGCTGGGTAGAATAAAATCTGCTGCCTGCTGTGGATTAATGAAATAGGCCAAAATTAATAAATGGGGCATGCTCCCCGGTTATCAGATAGAAATAAATTTTTGCAATACTATAATAAAACCGCTAAGTTGTGGCAAAAAAAAACCCCATAAAGAACCTATTATTGCTGATGCCATTTGTTATATGTGCTAAGAATACCCTAGGAAAATATAAAATATCTGGATGCATAGAAATGACCATACACAGACAGTGTTTTTATTTAGTAAGAAGACTGAGCTGTCATTAGCCCTCCAGATACAGTGCAAATAATGAATCTGGTTAGCTGCACAACACCATTTGTATGAAATATTGCTGTCCTTAGCAATTTGTCTTGCATTGGTCATGTTTTCTTTTACTTAGGAGAAATAGGAAGTGAATGCTTACTAAAGACTGCATTAATGCTTCAATGCTGCTCTTGCCGATTAAAAAACAATTGTCTCATTTGCGTATCAGATAATATACCATCTCTTCTGCAAGAGCTCACGGGGGCCTTATATGACACTCATGTGATCCTTACAGCCCTATGAAGTAGCTTGAGGTGAGAGAAAATGATAAGTTCCAAGTCCTTCTGTAGGGAGGGTAGTTTTAGTTGAGAGAAGACTAAAAGAGTCACCACACTCTAATGCTTAATACAAAGTAAAATCTTGAAGCCAACCATGGCTCCTAAAAGTTTCATGAATACATCCTTGTCATTTTCTTGGCAGGAAAAAGGAAATGGTTTACATTGCTTTCTTCTGTGTTTCTTTACTGTCCAACGTAGCCTGTAGCCAAAGGATTTCTTAAGTTCACCCATCCAAGGACCAACAACGCTGTCATTCATGTCTACCTATTTTTTTTTAATGTTGCAGAATAGAGGAATGATTATTTTATGTCCATTTTTCCATCTCTATGCTGCTGATATTATGTATATTTAAAAAGTTAAGCAAGTCTCTTTGGAACTGTCGATGTTGATTACCTATGGCATTGCTTCCAGTACTTATTGATATATAGATGCCTATTAGTTATCTCATTCCACCACCTCCTCCTCCTCCTCTTCATTCCTTCTCTTTCTCTCTTTTTCACTCTTTCACTCTCTTTACTTTCATTTACTTGTATCCTATTTTGCTGGTTAACAGTTTGGGGTGTTTTCCTTTTTTTATTGAACTTGCTGATATTAAATAAACATCAAGGTAAGTGCAGTGAGTGGCATATATGCTTGCTCTGATCAGGATATAAGAACTGACTGGGATTGTGCTAGGTCCAAACTGAATTGGAAATTAACCACAGTAACCAGCAGAAACTTGCTTAGCTTACTTGACCAAACAAAGTTTTTCAGACGCTACCACCACATTAATGTTTTAGTTTCAGGGAGGTCAACTCAGAGATACAGAGTGAATCTCACATTGTTCAGGCATTATAGGAGCAGAACAGAAACATAGAAGCTGAAGCCCCATAATATAGTCCTTCCAGAATTTACCACTGACCTGCCATTTTTAAGAAGGAGAAATTATTTTACACATGGAGGAATGATCACATTAACTTCATTTAAGTAATTTAATATAATTTTAAATTTAAATTAGATTGAAATTTAATCAGATTTAGTTTTAGGTTTATTATTGGAGTGCAGCCTCTACACATCACTCAAAGGCCATAAACAGCTTTTCCTCTTGGGAAAAAAAAGTGATCTACAGTACTGCTTTCATAAAGAGATGTAATCAAAGTGAAGAGTTTTTATATTTAATAAACTAGGAAATAAATAAATTTCCCCCCTCCCCAAAATAGTTTCCCCACTGAATACTGCAACCCAAGTGATGGCTTTAATCATAGTAATAAAAAAAAAAGATTTATGACAGGTGGTGAAAAAATGATTAATGTCATACGTGATTTGAGCCTCTGTTAAAATATACCTTAAGTGCAAAAATCATTAGCGAGCAAAATTGTAAACACAGTACAGACTTTGCAGATGATAATGTGACTACTATGCATTGCTAATAGACCTTAGCCTATTCTTGTGTGAAAAGTTAATTGATTCTGATTAACTCAGCAGCTCCTAAAATACTTACATATTTTGTAAGAGTTAGCACTGCTTTTCACTGAATCATTTCCCTTGCTGACAGAAAAAGGCACATTAAAAAAGGGGCACAATCCAGAGGTAGCAATTAAGAGCAGGCTCACACTGTGCAAGGTTCTTGCATGAGTCACAGAAATGGATCGACGCAGCACAGTAGCAAATAATACTTTAAAAACAATAAAAATATTAAATAAACTCAATAACTGACTTGAGCAAGACTTCAAGAATTTCCCTTCTAATATCAGTTTATAGCCATCTAGGCAACAGGTTGACTTTCTGCAGCTTGCTCTCAATTTACATAAAGGATTTATAAGCAATATTAAATATGAGAACCAAATGTTAAGTTAGTTGAATATCATTAAGTCTGGTTTCATCACTGAGCATTGTTATGGACCAACGGTTATCATTTCAACTTACCCTGGCAACAGTCCACAGGTTCGCCAAGGATGTTCAGGTAATGTCTCTGATTCTTTTCCTAAATTTTTTCTTTTCCTTCTATTATTTCCCTCAACTATTAAGCCATAATATCTGTATCATACTTAATTGTTGCATTGTCTCTAAGGTTGAATAGTATCTAAGGTAGATAGTGACCTGCATTGCCTGAGTCCCTTGTCATGACCTTTAGAGCTTCCATGTGTCGAGATGGTTAAAAACTGTAGGCGCAACAAGCAAAGATTCCACAGATGAAAACGGTAATGTAATAGTTCTTCACAACTAAAATAAGGAAAGGCTTCAGGCTTTCCCCCAAATTTCACCCATGTCTGATAATGTGATACAGAGTCTTCCATTTTGTATTGCTCAACTCTCTAAAAAATTTTAACTTTGACTCTTGGCCACCATAAAATTGCCTACAGTATCTGCAATTAACACTAATTGTAATAAATGTTCTGAAAGTATTCGTTGCAGCATTTAAAATTGGTGTAATAGCAAAGTAATATCTTTCTGGTGCCACATGGAAAGTGTATTATGATGAGAAGATGAGTTCTGATTGAGTTATAAAATTCATCTGCCTGCATTGTTAAAGAGAATTTTAAAGACTGCATTGAAATGGAACAACTGCATATGAAAAAAATTGACAAAAAAATTCATCCAACCTCTGCATGGTACTTTGCTTATCTCTAGAGATCATACTACATGATCAAGAACAAAATATAATCTGCTATTGGAAACACTGTGATCATGTTTTTCTGCAATACAAGTTTCATCACTTTTAGAATCTTCATAGTAAAAGTAAGTTAGGTTTTGTAGAAGATTTAAAAAGTAAGGAAATCTGAAAGAGCATTCACATATAATTTTCCCTTACAGGGTCTTTCCATTTTCTCAGCATAATCTTTAGATTTAGCAGCATGAATACTTTCTACATAAGACATATAAAGGTAAAGGTAAAGGTAAAGGTTCCCCTTGCACATACGTGCTAGTTGTTCCCGACTCTAGGGGGTGGGGCTCATCTCTGTTTCAAAGCCGAAGAGCCAGCGCTGTCCAAAGATGTCTCCGTGATCATGTGGCCGGCATGACTGAACATCGAAGGTGCACAGAACACTACCTGTTACCCAGTGGTGGGATTCAAATTTTTTTACTACTGGTTCTATGGGCATGGCTTGGTGGGCGTGGCTATGTGGACAGCCAATCAGAGGTGGTATTTGCCACGGTCAGCCAATCAGAGGTGGTATTTGCCAGTTCTCCGTATTATCGCTACCGGTTCTCCAGAACCTGTTGGAACTGGCTGAATAGCACATCTCCTGTTACCTTTCCATCAAGGGTGGTCCCTATTTTTCTACTTGCATTTTTACATGCTCTCGAACTGCTAGGTTGGCAGAAGCTGGGACAAGTGACGGGAGCTCACTCTGTTATGCGGCACTAGGGATTCGAACCATTGAACTGCCAACCTTTCTGATCAACAAGCTCAGCATCTTAGCCACTGAGCCACTGTGTCCCTTTACATAAGACATATACCACCATACAAAGGCACAAATATTGTTTTGTCACCATCCCAATCAGCACTTTTGCAGCATTCAGTCAAGCAGTACATATAATCAAATTTCCATGAAAAATACATGGTCAGTTAAGGTACAATTCAAGAAAAAATAACAAACATTGAAACATCTTGTGATTTAATTGTGAATATCAGACAAATACTCACTGTGGCACTGCTACTACTCCATGCACATAACAATTGGGATTAATAAAAGAAAATATTCATAGCTCACAGTTGAAATGAAGGGTCCTTGGTATTCTCTGACCTTGCTTGTTTTCTTGCAGATGTTTCATTACTCAAACTAAGTAAAATCATCAGTGCCTGATGAGATTACCTAGTTTGGGTACTGAAATGTCTGCAACAGTGGTGGGATTCAATTTTTTTTACTACCAGTTCTGTGGGTGTGGCTTGGTGGGCATGGCTATGTGATCAGCCAATCAGAGGTGGTATTTGCTGGTTCTCTGATCCAATCAAAATTATCGCTACCAGTTCTCCCAAACCTGTCAGAACTGGCTGAATACCACCTCTGGTCTGCAAGAAGAATAAAGTCAGAGAACCCCAAGGGATTGTAGGTAGATCTAGTTCCTACACCTGGAATTGTAGACAGATCTAGTCTGTTGTGGAAAGAAATCACTTGGTTGTCTCAGAGATTTCTTATTTCCACCATTTGTATTGTGCTTACCACGTCTTAAAAATATACAAAATGGCATACCGTTTTGCTTTAAAAAACAAAGCAAACATTAAACTTCCCCATTCTCTCTCCCCCATGGTACCTCTACAAGTCTACCCACATACAAACATATACAGTACATACACAGAGAGAGACTTAATATATGCAGAGAAAAAAAGAGTTGGCATTTTGGTGTACTCTCAGTTAAAAAAATTAAACACCTCAAAATGTTCACAAATGTTAAACACAGTTCATCAAGGTAAGAGCTGTTCTTTAATAGTGACCTGAGGCACAGCAGGGATTTCATATATTTCACCCCGATGTTGTACACTGAGCATAGATTGGATTGATTTAGTCAAGGTGGCCATTTTGAGGTGGTGAAAAGTGCTTTTGACTTTTCATTAACTCCTACTTTGAAACTAGATTTAGTTTAGTTAGCCTGCATATTAGACCACTGAATCTAATCCTTTGCTCAAGGCAAGAATCCAGGTTAGATCATTGTTGTCAAATATCTATCTATCCAGTTTTTCTCAACAAATCAGTAAAACTTCCTGGGATTTGTTTCATAAAAATACCTTAGAATGCATAATGAAAACTAACTTATTAAAAATACAAAGGAATAAAATTTCCACGTATCCCCTTTAATTTACACAAATTAATTGTAGAACTTAGATTCAGGTTTCCAGACTGGAAGAACTTTCCTATTCCCAATGTTTATATTAACATATTTGAACAAATACTATGTCTCCCACATAGTTTAGGAAGGAAGCCAGTTACTTATATTCTCTTTCTTCCCCTCAAGAGTTTAATGGGGGGGGGGGGGAAGGCTGATAAGTGCTCTGTTAATATTTCTTTGCTTAATGTGATTTCTGGAGATGATCTGTTGAATATTGAAACACCATTGCTTACTACTTGTTGTAGGAAAAGAAGGAAACCTAAATGAGAGAGCAAAGTGAGGAAAGCCTTTCTAGATTCAATTTTTTTCTCCATTGTCTATGATGATCCTACATGATCCCAACAGATCATGGCTACAATGAATCTATTATAACTGGAGGAGAAATGAAAATATGGGGTTGAAAAGTTGAAATAGTTAAGTCAAATCATTGATTGCTTATCTGCTTTGTCAAACAATGCTGTTAGTATTAGAGGAGATGTACAGAACTGATATGATTGCTGTAACTTTATGTGTACCCTAAAACTGGGACTTATTTACATGCACACATAAATCATACCTCTTTCCAGTCAGTGTAAATGTCAGCCAGGATTTCAGTCACAAGTCAGAGATGCACATGAATGTAGAATAGCCATAATTATTTACGAGTCTTACTCTTGTTGTTGTTGTTAGTTGCAAAGTCATGTCCAACTCATCACGCCCCCAATGGACAACATTCCTCCAGGCCTTCCTGTCCTCTACCATCTCCTGGAGTCCATTTAAGCTCGCACCGACTGCTTCAGTGACTCCATC
>JANHJO010003691.1:45814-56287 GCA_032468235.1 Pseudoxyrhopus heterurus | reverse complement strand
CTGGATGGAGTCACTGAAGCAGTCGGTGCGAGCTTAAATGGACTCCAGGGGATGGTAGAAGACAGGAAGGCCTGGAGTAACGTTGTCCATGGGGTTGTGATGGGTCGGACATGACTTCGCAACTGACAACAACAATCTAAAACTGAGTCTGAATAGCCATAATTTCTTTTATTCAGCTCAGAAGCTGTATGTTCTCCGCCTGGAAATTTGCCATTTTCATTTGGGATACCATTTTGCGAACTTTAGTAAACACGACTAGAATCCATTTAAGCAATGCATCCATCTCAGGAACAGCACAGGGTTCTGTCTGAGATTATTTAAAGGTATCTTTCTCAAACTTCAGCTTCAATATGACAATCTATTCTTGTTTTGTTCTTAGTAATGCTTTACATTATCTTTTAAATGAAATAGATCCACTGGCAAGGATGGACAATTATTAAATCTGTATACTCTGATATTCCAAAAAGTGCTTTTTTGGTTAGTACACATTTCACTAGCAAATCAGTGTTTGGATTTTAAATGATTCCATTTCATTACTAAGAAGATGCTTTTGTATATTTTACAACAATTTGGTACAGCTACTTCAGTGGGTTTAAAGTTTTTTTTAAAAGATTGAAACTTAAGAATCTCATTTATATTCAGTATATCTAAGTATTTCTTACTTATTTCATTCTGTTATTTCCATGTCCGTATTGGATTAATTATACAGTTCCATTTTTGAAGTAGATATATAATTCACTGGTATTTAACCTTAACATTACAGTAGTTTTTGCTAACTCTATGTCCTAGTCTTAGTATTACATCTCTAATGATTTTGACTCAGTAAATATACTTAATTATAATGGTTTCCTGACAAGACTAGAATATATTTTGTCCCTTTCCATCACTCTCTACCAACTTTTTGCTTAACTGAAGAAAAAGGTCATCAGGCATTGGTACAATACACAATGCTTTACAATAGAAGTCCAATAACATCAGTATATAGATTACTAATTTGGTATTAATCTGTTTATAATTTCTGCTGGGAGGGAAGGGAGTGGATATTACTGGATACTTTAAATCTGACAACTACAATACGGACTATCTAGAACTTTTATTATAGGGACTCATAACTTGATACCGTAGATGTAAAAACATCTGGATCTCCCAGTTCTGACATATCCACGGAGATAAGCAAACAAGAAACTTAATCATTATTTTCTAACATTTATAGCTAAAGTGTCTCTATTTTTATTTTTTTTCACTACAGTAGTAAATTGGTCTAGCTTGTTAGCTAAGGTTACAATATCACTAATTAATAAGAGCAAGGGTTATTTTTTTTTAACGGTACTACTATTTATTTATTGTTCCTATTTATATAGCTGCCAATCTCACAAACAAGTGACTCTGAGCAGCATACAACGAAACTAAAAAACTGTGAATATTTACAAACAAGGATATTATTATTACTGTTATGAAAAGCTCTAAAATTATAGAAAGCATAAAGCTAAAAAGGAATAAATAGTATGCAAAGAATAGATATTAACAACAGTCGAGCCACCTCAATATTTTCTTAAGGTTCCCCAAACTTGATGGCACAACCAGGTCTTGAGGGATGAAGCCAGCCTCACTTCAAAGGCGTGAATAGGAAGAATGATGGAGTATAATCCATAAAGCAGATGCCCAAACAGAGAACACTCACCACCTAAACACTTCAGGCATAGCACTACAGTTGGTGACATATCCTGTCTGCTGGATGGCCGATGTAATCAGGAGAGGCGGTCCCTCCAATAACCTAGTCCCATGCCATGTAGGGCTTTAAAGATCAAAACTACCAGGTTGAATTGGACTGGAAACTGATTGGTAACCAATGCAGCTCACAGAGCAGAGGTAGTATATGTAATATATTCATCTAGAAACTATCTATGCTGCTGTATTCTGCACCAGCTGAAGCTTCCAGATACCCTCCAAGGGCAGCCTTCTATCTATGTGGTGACAATACCACAGAACTGTTAAAAGTTTGATTTACCAAACTCGGAGGGAAAATTACTGTAATCAACTTAGCTAATGTAAGTGGAATTTGAAAGATTAGTTTTAGTTCCTACGACTATGAAATTATGCTCATTTGTATTTCCACCCACAGTGGTCCAATAAGATTAATTTCTTAAAGGTCTAATTCTGGCACCGTATAAAATGTGTGCATCATTGGCTTTCCAGAATAAGGGAAGAATTTCTGTCTAGGGAAGTGTATTGTACTACTGGCTTCTGCTGATTACAAACAGTATCCTTTTTTGTTAAGTAGCCACTTTGTCATAGTTAGCACCATACGCTAATTCTGCCACTTAAATCCTTGAACTACTGAATTTATAATCGTAATCAAGTTGTCTCCTGTTAGTGTTATTTTTAGTAAACCTCAGCATTACCTGTTTCATTTGCAACACTTAGGCTGTACTATCAATACCATTAATTCTGCAAATTTTGCAGATTCTTTTCACTTTCTTTTTGAAAGGGACATGCATTTTTTTATGTATGTGGAAGGTACTCATTGCCTCAACAAAGGTTTTTTTCAGGCTCAAACAAGAATCATGTTATATCTCTCCTGATTATTTGCAGCATAAGAATGTATTCTTTGATCATGATTTAAAACAAATACAACAATTGATAGTTTCAGCTGATCTTTCTTTTTTGCTAGCTGTTTGACAAAGACAACTGCTGTAATTGCTGTTGAAAGATATTGCTCCACCATTTAATTTGACCATTTCAATCTTAGTTTAGTTACTATATGCTTGCTGACTCTCATTTGCAGTGGGCATGATATTCTCTGTATTTAAAATGGCAGAATTAATACTTAATAACTCAGCATGATGATGGGGATTAAAAGTTTCACAGAAAAGAGCTGATGATTTTTACTAGGCCTAGTAGAGAATCCTGCACACACCCAACACTATGACAAGATTTACCAATTGTTTTCTTATAATTTCACCTTTGGTGAAGAAATGTTTACAGACTCATTCTTGGCCACTTTTCTTTAGTTTCCCATCTGTAATTTTACAGCATAGAATGTTTTGAATTATCAGTTTCCAGAGCAAATTAAAAAAACAACTACATCCGAGTATCAATAAATTACATATATTTATTATAATGCAATGAAGTTTTCTTACCTTTTCCAATTTTGACAGAGCAAGAGAGTAACAGTCTTTGGCCCTGAACTGCATGAATCTCATGTTGGCAGGATGAGTTAATTCAGTAATTATGCTCAGATTTGAAAACAACCTAAATGTTTTTCCAAGGAGATAATATAGTTATTTTTCTAATAATATCAGGTGGGTAAACATGGTAACATAATACAAATGAATCCAATTACACCAAATTATTTGCAAAAAAATGCTACCTACAAGAAAGAAAGAAAGAAAAAAAAACAGAGTAAAAATAACAAGGGAAAGAAAGAAAAACAGAAAAATATTCAGTGCAAAGTTATAATATCAGTAAGGGGATAAAGATGTTTCAAAAGTTCTACAGTTACTGCATATATTTTTTTAAATCTCTGAACTGAATGACAATGTTTCCATTATTTAGTTATTTGAAGATCTATCTATCTATCTATCTATCTATCTATCTATCTATCTATCTATCTATCTATCTATCTATCTATCTATCTATCTAATCTTTTTAGATGTCCAAGGCACAATATTCAAAAGGATTCATTCTTCCTCATGACATTTCCAGCCCTTATTACTAGATCTTCTATTCTGAGAATTATGGGCAGAGTTATACACTATCTATAAAACATTTTATACCAGTTTTCTCTTAAATATTAGTAAATTGTAAATTGTAAATATTTGTGCTACAGTTTCTCCCTTTATTGTATTTGCAACCAATTTATCATTCAATTTTTTATTTGTTCTATCTCTGAGTCACATGCCCGTGATTCTGTATGAGCATTTCAAATTCTGTCGTTTTTCTTCTAAGCCCTCCTGAAAATGCCACCTGTTGGTGGAAGCTAATTAATTCCTATAATGGGATAAATGTCCTGCAGAGATTCAGAGGAACCATTCCATTATGTTAAAACATATAACATGTATTAACACTTTAATATGACAGATAAATACTTTTAGTGATTACTGTAACAATGGTGAATAACTGGTTTCCAACAACTGCAAACAACAATGAAAATACAGGGGAACTAATATATATATTAAGTTGTCTGAATGGGGTATAAAATACTTCTATAACCTTATAACTGTGTTGAGAATTTAACTTGCAATTATGAATTTTGAAAACATTAGCTTTCTAGGCAAGAATCAATCAGCACTTTGTATTAACGTTCATTGAGAGGTTTTGTTCATTATCTAGAGACATTTAAAAAGTGTTTGTATCAAAGTTCAGATGATAAAGTCTTTCGGATAATATTCTTAATTCTTATGTATAGGAGATTAAAATAACAGGGAAGAAGATGTTGTGATAAAAAGGAGCAATTAATTTGATTAAAGAAATGCATATTCAGATCCTTGTATTCTATTTTCTATTTGGTTTGCTCCCAAAATGGAATACATATTTATTCCAATATATATTTGGGGAATATATATTCCCTATGTAGAATATAATTACCCATGGAAATTATAAGTCGTAATATCCTCTTTACAAAACAAGTTTATAGCAACATGAAGAATACTGAAAGAGAATTCAACAACATTTCTAAAAAGATACATTTGCTTTTTTTTCTTGAAGAAGCATGGATTTGGAGTGTCTAAAAATAAAGCCTTTTCTCGAAAGTGAAATGCTAACCGAGATGATCACAAGACAACTGGAGTTACAAGAATTTGCTATTTAGGTTCCCAGGCCAAGCTTCTTGTTTTGGGACTGTTGGCTTGACTATGATAACTGAGTGACTTTCTTAATATGAACACTGAAAGCCCAATATAGTAAAAAAAATGAAAGGAATAGCCCAGGCATTCAATGCAGCATCCTTACACACAAATCATATTTGTGTAATTATTAATTATAACAGTGATAATAATGATGTCACCTGCATTATGTTTCTGCAAAGAATCAAAGCTATAAAATAAAGTTAAGTAGCCTCTACCACACTAACTCAGTACAATTGTAATAAATAAACTATAGTTTATTAGCCAAGACTGCACTCTTGTGGATTTTAAAAGTAGAAAATGGACAGATTTTGCAAGTACCATATATAAAAGAGCAAGAAAAGTATCAGATCATCTGCCTTGTTACATATATATTTGTAGGAGCACATGGCTAATAAGAAGTTTGAAAAGCTAATTGGGAATGGAATGGAATTATTTACATACTTACTTGGGAGTAAATTTGCTGGACCCAAAGATATTTCAAAATACAATGTAACACGTGAAAGGTAATTTTACCTAATTGTTATTCCTTGATGCTGTATATGATTTTCTTCATGTCGGTAACTGAATCTATCTTTAGCTAGTTAGTTAGGTGCCCTCTTAGTTAATTTTGATTCCTGCTGATTAATTTACTTTATCATGTTTATATGATCAACCAAACTGCAACGCAAAATCCAATCTTTGGGCAGCACACAATCAAATCTTGAGCTATTTTTAGTCATAGTTTCCAGTTCTTACAAGAACAGTTTCTGTAATCTCTTTGATCCCATTCATCCTTCTTACTCATACTCCCTCACTCACTCATTCATTCATTCAAGAGAGACAGAAGGAGGGAGAAAGAGAACTGGAGCTAGTGCCCAATAAATGTAAATAAATAAATAAAATATATAATGATCTGCTTGTACAATATGCCCAAAATAAATGAGTTTCTGCATGCTGATAATCGTTTCAAGGAAGAAGTCAGCCTTAATGTGATCTCAGACTTACTGACTGTTCTTCAATCCATGGTTCTTTCACTATCTCAAAATCCATAATACCTTATTTCTCTCACTTTTTCACAGCTCTGCCTCACAACTGGAAAGGTAATTTATTTAATTGCTTAGATCTTTGTTATCAATGAAAAGCTCTTATTCTTCATGATATTGTTTAAATTTGTCATCTTTAGAATTAATTTCCTTTTTTAAATGTGTATTCTTCAATCTTAGTTCCTCTTCCAGAGGCCTGGGAGTTTGAGGGTTCTGCGCAGTGTCCTAGCCACTACTAGCACTTCACTCTTCTGGACAGAGAGATCTCATGTTGTTCTTGGGATCTGATGGAGTCACTCTCCACAATGACATTATGGCCACAATGACATTATTATGAGATTATCCTACATCTTATTTTTAATTATATAGTTTATTTTAATTAAACGGACAGCAATTAATGCCAAGCCAGAATAAATAAACAGCTCAACGTACAGGAAGTTTGCAGCACTCCTTACAATAATACTTTAAAAAAAATCAATGATGCATACAGTATTAAATTATTTTGACATATACCGTTTCCCTGAAAATAAAACCTATCCAGAAAATAAGCCCTAGCATGTTTTTTTTTATGCATGTGCCTAATATAAGCCCTACCCCCAAAATAAGCCTTACTTAAGAGCCTGCACAGCCACCTGCCTGCCCATTACGTCTGGCTGCTAGCAGTGTCTCAACCATGAGGCAGGGTGTTGGTGGAGCTGCTCCACGCGTCCTGCACCACCTTACCACAGAGTCCCTGCAGCCAGGCCATTCATGCCCCGACACCTACCTCGCAACGACAGCCATGTGTATCAGGAGCCCATGTGGCCACCAGCCCACTTTTTCTGCATGCTCACGGCCACAATGGAGCAAGTGGTGTTGTGGTGCCATGGCCGTGAGGCGAGAAAGGTGTCGGGGTATGGATGGCCTGGATGCAGGGACCCTGAGATAAGCTACTGCAGGGTGCATGGAGCAGCTCCACCACCAGATCTCATGGCCGCGGCACCGGTGAGCAAGCAGAAGTGGCCCTGTGGCCATGTGTGGTCCTGCTGGATAGGGCTGCTGGAGCTGCCACTGCAAGGTGAGGCAGTTGTCGGGGCATGGGTGGCCTGTCTGTGGGGGCCTTGAGGCAAGCCAGTGCAGGGTGCATGAGGCAGCTCCATGGCCCCCTGCCTCGTGGCAGCAGCATTGGTGCACCGCGCGGTCTTCTGCCCCATCGCAAGCAAGCAAAAGAAGTGGCCTCCTATACATAAAAAAGGCACTCCCCAAAAATAAGCCCTAGTGTTTATTTTAGGGCCCAAAAGAAACTAAGACCCGGTCTTATTTTCATGGAAACACGGGTAGATAACAGTTTGCCAATTCGTGATTTCTAAGCTATGAAAAAGTGACTGTTTAAACACAGCATTTTAATATTTGATTCTGTAAAACTATTTGCAGTTCCATCTTTCTAAACTTTTGATGTTGGCTACACTTCAAAATTGCTAATATTTGTTTTTCTAATGGGCTGTGAACTATATCTACTATGTCAAACGTGAACTGAAATCTTTAGTTTTGACTTGTTTCTTTTCTTTGTACCAGGAAAATCCCTACATTTTTCTACATGTTGTGTAGTTGCCAGCACATGTAGAAAGGCTGCCACCTAGTGGTCGTATGCTATAATTAAAAGTAGGAATAATCCAAACTGTTACAATTTCATTACAAAGTAATCACGCTTGCAAATGTTTTCACATTAAGGCTATGTAATTTTTATTAGCTATTCAAGTACCTTTTCTGAATTGTGAAAGTAAGCTTTAAATTACATTTTTACAGTATCTGTTGGATATTTCTCTAGTGATGTGAAAATTAGTGTTAAATTAAGAAGAAAAAGAGAGTACTGAACTGTGAATAACTGCAAATAGACTGCTAGAAGGATTTTTTTTTTCTTTGGATGGAAAAAAATAGAGGTGAAGGAATTACAGACACTATAATATGAAAACAAGCGTTTTTACCACTAACATTCAGATTCCGTGATGAGTGTTTTTATCCAAGTTACAGATGAAGAGACTAGGCTTAAGTCATGCTCCATATATCTGGCTACTTTTGGGAACACATTTCCAGAGTAGAATCTTTTCTCTATTTATTTATTTTTTTTAATCAAGGAATCAGAAGAAAATTTTGCTGGATGTTTAGAGGCTGTGTGAATAAAGTAAGTGAAAGTAAATGCTAATGGGAAGAGCTGCCCCAAAACGAAAGGCCTTGTTAATAAGTATGCAGGGCATTTTTATAGAAAAAAAAATGTAAAAAAGATGCACGTGCTAATGAACTAGAGAAGACCTGGGCATTTTATGGATCACACACCACAACCGGCCTGTGAGGAGTCCCACGAGGTTGGCAGTGTTGGTGTTGTGGCTGGGGCATCAGCAGGGTGGCATTGGTGGTGGGGGCGGGGCATTGGTGGAGAAGGAGGGACAGTGTTGTTGGAGGGTGGGGCATCAGTGCAGAGTTGGCAGCAGAGTTGGGGGAGGGCTGGAAGCAGCAGTGATCCTTCCCAAGAGTCCTGGCTTCTCATGTGGTCCCTTGTGAAAATTAACTAGAGCCTGCACCACCCAAACAGACATAGAAAAGTTGTTAGATTCTTCCATAGAAGAAGCAACTTCTACTGTAGTTGAGACAGGTATCCACCCTATTCCTGTGTTAAAAAAAAGAAGAATGTAGACCAGCTAGAAACGGGGCTAGGCTCAGATAATTGGTCCAATACCATTTAGAGAAATGTTGAAGCAAGAGCAAGAATTTGATTAATTAAAACAGAGAAAGAAGAGCAGTTTTGGTGTGGTTGGTATGAAACCCAACTGAAATACTCCAGGTAATGCATTTCCTCCAAGGCATATGCAGCCACAGCCCAACCATCTTCTTTGCAAGAAAAGAACCTGGATGAGTGTTGTCCATTTGAGTCCAGCAACAGCTTCTTGAAGGAGAAATTGGAACATTATCTCCTGTAAGGTCAGCCCTCAAGGAAGCTAATGCCATTGCAGAGACCCAACCATACTGGAAGAGGGTCATAAGTTGCTTGATTGGCCTTAACAAGCAACCTATGTCCACCAAAACTGCTCTTGGGGGAAACGTACCTATATAGATGAAAGATTTATAGTCTGAAAGACCTGGGGCATTTCTGTGGGAGTTTCAGGCTCAAACTATCCTTCTCTACAAATGATCATGCAGCTCACTTCTCCCAAACAAGTAATGTCCTCCTAAAACAAAGTGACTCGGTAATTACTTTGGATATGGTAAGAGTGGACAAATAGCTAAATGCCACTTCTCTTATTCCTTTTTTTTACAATCCTGTAATCCCTTAATTCGGGGTAGAGTTGGCAACTGGATGGAGCTGGCCAAGTGTAATGTATAGCAAAAGCATTAGATTTATACACCACTTATCAGTGCTTTATAGCTCTCTCTAAGTGGTTACAGAATCAACATATTGCCCCCAAAAATCTGGGTTCTCATTTTACCGACCTCAGAAGGATGGAAGGCTAAGTCTACCTGGAGCCTGGTGGGATTCGATTAGCCAAACTGCTGATCGGCAAGTCTGCAGAGTAATCTGCAGTACTGCATTCTAACCACTGCACCACCGCAGCTCCTATGCCCTTTCTGATGCCACGTGGATTTATTTTTTGCATCCTAGGAGAGAAACATTTGCTGCTATCTAGGATTGAACTCTCAATCTTCCTAATAGAGGCATGTGTCATCACCACTAGGCCACTACGCTGCTCATGTCACCTCTCTTACTATCATGATGTAATCCTGAATATGGACACTCACATGCTTTTTTCCTCCACCTATATGTTCTATAGTTACCATAATCTTGTGACTTCCTCTTGTGTATAGGAGAGATGTGTATTTTCTGAAATATTTAGCCTGAGGTTCATATATTGAAATGATAAGTATATCCCAACAAAGCATATCCTTTGTATGCAAACCTAGTCACCTCCCAGTCTCACACTCTTCTTTTATCCCTCTTGTTTGTCTCTCATTCTCTCCTAAAGACACTATGTGTGAATCTCAGAGGTTTGTTATGTTATGATGTTTGTACTTCAAGGTCAGTCACTTCTATCTATGGAAGTTCAGACATTAAATACAAATGACTGTCATTGAAGTACAATAGCAATAGCACTGTATTTATATACCACCTATCAGGGCTTGCAACTCTCTCTAAGCGATTTACAATGTCAGCATATTGCCCCCAACAATCTAGGTTCTCATTTTACCGACCTCGGAAGGATGGAACGCTGAGTCAACCTTGGTGCTGGTGGGATTTGATCAGTCAAACTGCTGATCTGCAGTACTGTGTTCTAACCACTTCAGCCACCACAGCTCCTTCAATCATCATAACATAACAAACCTATGACATTTACATATAGTGTTCTTTGGAATAGGCTTTAAATAGATCTTCAACTACCTGGTGACTTTGATGGCCAAAATATTACTAGAGCAATGGTTAATCTATCTATCTATCTATATATAAATGGATGTGTGTCTGTGTATGTGTATGTTCCAGCATAACTCTGGAACGCCTTGAGCAATTTCAACTAAACTTGGTACACAGATGACTTACTCTCTGGAAACAAATACTGTGGGGGTAAGACACCCCTAAC
>JANHJO010003689.1:106345-117093 GCA_032468235.1 Pseudoxyrhopus heterurus | reverse complement strand
GTCAGCATATTGCCCCCAACAATCTGGGTTCTCATTTTACTGACCTCAGAAGGATGGAAGGCTGAGTCGACCTTGAGTCTGGTGGGATTCAAACTGCTAAATTGCAGGCAGCTGGGAACTGAATACTTAATTACTTAAGTACAGCATTCTTAACTGCTGCACCACTCAAGGCTTATATACATACATACATACGTGTGTGTGTGTGTGTGTGTGTGTGTGTGTATAAATATATGTTGTTAGTTGCGAAGTCGTGTCCGACCCATCGCAACCCCATGGACAACGTTCCTCCAGGCCTTCCTGTCTCTACCATCCCCCGGAGTCCATTTAAGCTTGCACCGACTCAGTGACTCCATCCAGCCACCTCATTCTCTGTCATCCTCTTCTTCTTTTGCCCTCAATTGCTCCCAGTATATATATATAAAAAACAATTAAAACCAGAAAATATCGAACATGTCATTAAATACTCCCCTTTTAATGAACCACATCATTTTGTGGGTTCCCAGATGGTGATGAGGTCTTTATAAATATGAACACAACATGGAGGGAAAAGGTTGGATCTCCCTTATCTTTTCCATATTCCTTGCAGCCCCGATCTATTTCTTAAAACCCATCCCCCCCTTTAAATAAGCAGTTCCTGGATCAACTGATACTATATATATTTTGGACTTCAAGTGATAAGACAGCAATTTTCAGCATGCTTAAGAGGCATTTCAAGAACAGCTTACTTTAATATGAATTAACTGAAGCACTTAAAAATTAGTTCCTGCTCTTTCAAATCTCCAACATAAACATCAGTAATTTTGGCTCAACCTATCTTAGAATCCACATTTATAATGGAATAAATATGAAATTTATGTTGGTTTCTTTGCTACATTCTCCATAGTTCAAATAAAAAAAAATCAAGCTCAGAAGTTGCAAACATTTAGAAGATATAAATAGTGGTGGAACATGCATGGATGTCTTTCACAGAGTCCTCTGAAGAAAGACTAAAATGGATTTAAATGTTTGGCTGCATATATTACCTGAGTAATTATTTTAAAAAATACTTTCCACGTTGTTAAGTTGTGGGTTCAGTAGACATTGGAGCAGAGACTTAACAAGTAGTTTATTCAGCTCATAACAAGATCAAAACAGCAATTCTCTCTCTCAAGCTTGTAGCCTAACATACAGGTATTTATACACCTTTTGCTGGTCTCTGATAGGCTGTGTATTTTCATGCTGTGCTTTGACCAATAAGGGACAACCACCCTCGTGACATCCCCTACTTGTAGCCTAGCCTCGCAAAGGGGGAAAAGTCTTCACTCAGGGACAGCATTTCGTGATGGATACATTTGGGCGGCAAATTCAAATCTTTTCAGTTGGTTCTTAATACACTACACACGTCTACTGAGGAATTGACTTTCTGATAAACCCCATGTTAAAAAAATTAATAATTACTTTACTCAAACCTCAAGCAATTCAGAATTATCATTATTTGCACAACCAAAATAAAGTGCTTTGCCCTTCCAATTTGAGCTTAATCATTCCTCTACAGAATGAAGATTGTTCCAAAAGGAACAGGGCCATATCATTATTACTGCTTCTAAATTAGCAGTGCCTAACTAATACGACTATTGAGAGTAAATTTCAAATCTTAGTTTAATCAATACCTATTTTGTAATTCCACATGGCATAGTGTTTGCAGACTAAGACACAAAACCCCTGTACAAGAGACATATTTACCTTTACAATCTATATTGACTTTGTACAATCGGCAAAGCTTCCCCAAACATTCTAGGAATTATCATGTAGTAAGAGCTTTCAAAACACTATTATTTCACTCCTCCAGTTTAAATCTATATTATGTAGGTGTAAAAGGCAAAATATTGTTACCAATTTAAATCTATATTATGTAGGTGTAAAAGGCAAAACATTTTTCAGATACATACCAGCCTTTTTAAAGTGGCTAATTCTCTATTTTCTGCTGTAGGACTAAACTGAGAGGATAAAGGGCTAGAAAATAAATTCTTTCATTTGACTTTTATAATTATTTCCTCAATTCATAGATATAAAATAATTAATGTTGCTGTTGGAACACAATCTCCATGGTCTCTAGATTGCTGGGATGGAAAATGGTTACAGTTAACATTGATCTGCTTTAAGCAACCAAGGATCAAACCTGCAGTCAATGAATGTAGGCTATTTACATGATTTCACTGAATTTAATGATGCTTCTTTCTATCTAGTGTATAAGTTAATTAAAGTAAAGAAAAGTTAAATTAAGTAGTTACTCCAGAGGAGGATAAAAGAGAGATGGTAAATGGGGTATTTAGAGAAAATCTTCCCATCTTTCTCTTTCATCTGCATCCTGTACGTCTTAGATAAAACTCCAGGTGTTAGCCTTTTTCTTCTTTTAAGTGAATGTTATATTTTGCATGAAGAAAATGCTTTATGGAGGTTTATTTTTCCATCTTGACAAAGGTTAAAGCAGGACCACTCTGCTATGATTCCATCCATCTGAGCATGTGAAGAAGCTAAGTAACGTAGCCACTGCACTCCAGTCTCCAGAATTGGAGCACTATTTTACTCTGTGATTTCTTTCAGAAAGTGCCTCAGTGAATCAAAGTGCCCCTTCAAAGATACCACCAGCCTAATATACTTCACATTATTTGTCTTTCTCTACCAGCTGTTTGTAATAATATGTTACATCAGTTTTACTCTATAGGACATTTTTCTTTTAAATAGTTAATAATGGCTTCTCTTCTCATTTTGTTCTCAATCATTCTTCCATCTTCTTGCAGTAAGTAACTGATAAATATAGTGAAAATTATAATAAACAAGTCTTTAGTTATTAGCATCAATTTTGACTTATACTAGTTAACAGAATATCTTACATCTTACAATTTAACCAAAGGCATTTGCTCAATGCATCAAAGCCAGAATAGAAGTATGACATTGAGAAATAAATAAAGTATTTTCAGCATATAATTGCTATATTGCTACTATTGCTGTGTGTGTGTTAATGAATTAGGCAAGAATCCATGAATATCATAATAATCTATAATAAGAATTACAGACAAATATTTGCATGTCCATATAGAAAAACCTTGGCTTGGGAATAGAAAGACATGTTAGCATATTAATGAGAAACCACCTAATTCACACTTGTTAAACCAACAGTCATAATTTAGCATTCACACTTTGTCTAAATGGCATCATGCCATTCTCCAATCCAAAATTGTGCTTGTTTAATGTATAAAATAAGGTACTACAAACATGTATTGCAAACTGGGAATCATAATGAGACCAAACAGAGATGGATGGGAGAAAAGATGTGGGTTAATATTTACAAATAGTGTCATTAAAAAGTGCTGGTATTACCCTATGGCTAGAACAGCATGGAATAGTTAAAAGGCAAGGATATTTTCTTAAAGAAACAAGATTTATTATCTTACCTTACAAGAAATTGTTTCAGATCAATGTTTTGTGTCAGGCACTTAAGAAGTCATTCTTTCTAAATTTTGGTGTTCTGCTAATCTAAGGAATTGAATACCCCAGTCCTATAAGTTATACTGAAAAGATATAAAATCTATAACAGTTACTTTGAAAATCACAGATGCAGTAGTATGTGGTTATCTTCAACTACCAAGCATGATGGAGAACAAAAACACAGCTGCTTCTTTAGGGAGATATATTTCAGAGCAGCACCTTAGTTTTTTATGGAGACCTGCTCCTAGTACTATTTTTGGAAAAGTTCCATGTGTTTCTGGGCTATTTAAGGGCCACATTGATCCATTTCCTGTTTTTGGATTCTTGTAGGAAACTTCAAAATGTAAAACAGAGAAAAAGAGAATCTGCTTTATATTTAATCATATAAATGCATTGACCAATATTGCTGACTTCACAACAATTCCAAGCATCTATTTTATTTACTTGTTTGCTTGAGTTTTATTCTGCTTTTATTTTTAGTCAGCTCAAAGTAGCATCTCTATCTGATGCTGATTTACCTAAAGATTCTTGGAATTTTCTGTGGGGAAAATAAATGCTCTTTTCATTGAACTACGTTTGGCCAAATTTAAGTGACTGTGGCTTGAAGAGAGATCATGAAACTACATTAAGTTTTCTTTCTTCCAAACTCAATTATCTGAGTTGTCAAAATTAAACAGACTTCAGCTTTTCCATGTATGGGAAAGGGCTCTTATGAGCTGATGAGAAGATTCTACCAATCAGTTCTAATATTGAGCCTTCCATTGGACCATGAAAGGGAAATGTATTTATACCACTCTCTGCCTGCTTTCCATTAAGTTACAGACTTCTTATATGTATGACAC
Source organism: Pseudoxyrhopus heterurus (assembly GCA_032468235.1). Lineage (NCBI taxonomy): Eukaryota > Metazoa > Chordata > Lepidosauria > Squamata > Pseudoxyrhopus > Pseudoxyrhopus heterurus. Next base: position 112,783 of record JANHJO010003689.1, on the reverse strand, counting down.
TGAAATAAATAAAACTCCCACTAACAATACATGTTAGTAAGTGAAAACTAAATAAAAATGACTAAAGAGATGCTGAAAGTAATATTTAAAAAAAGACTAATAAAAAGGTCAAAAGCTCAGTTAGCAGAACTGACATTAAAATGTTTCAAAATAATGATTAGATATTATTTTGCCAAGGGCAGAAGAAAGGTACTATGAATTTAAAATGATGAAAGCAAGAAAAATCCTTGCTGGATGAATCTATGTGGAGTGTACATTACAATTACATTAGACTGCTGCAATTTTATTCTTAGAGGGATGGCCTATGGAACCAAAGAATGAGATAATTTAGATGTGGCATTAACTGACTCATTTGTAGAGTAACTGACAATTAGGAAGGTGACAAGGTTTATAAAATCATTAATGCGGGTTTGCTTTTCTCTTTGTCACCAAGAGTATCTCATCATATGTCAAATCCAGGTCTAACCCCAGGGAGAAAAGGATTGGCATAATTTAAGAGTTCCTGCAGATGCATTTTCATCTCTTCTCTGCCAGATTGGCTAAAATATGAACCACCTTACAAATATTTTAGCCTTGGGTGAATATGGCAAGAAATTATTAACCTATTTAGTGGTCATTTTTATTTATTTTTTAAGTAAAGTCAGCGAACTGAAATTATCATGTAAATTGTCAAAAAGGAAACGGTAAAGAGTAGAACTGAAGGGATGTAGCTGATGCCAACGCAGCTCAGGATTTTATATTTTAATTCAAAGATGCTAATGAGCATTGTTATTTATTATTAATTAATTAATTAGTATCCCACCTTTATTGTTTTTACAAATAACTCAAGCTTATCTATTACCAAGAAAATATGTCCATCTCCCTATTGTAATAATGGATTTGACCTAAAGAAATTTTTGCTTTTATCTGGGCAACAAAAATCACTGTAGGCAATGGTGAGTAAGATGTCACAGCGGAAATGGAGATCATGCTATGGCCCAGACTAATGACCTGGCAATATATTTGATCCAACAGAGCCTCTCCATACAAGGATGGGATGAGAGATCACCCATTTGTGCTCCAGATGGTTTCTCCTGCTCAGGGGAGTAGGACAGTGGTTGATCTGTGGGTCTGAGTGCCAGGAGATAAGTGCCTTTTTCTTTTCTTTTCTTTTCTTTTTTCATTTTCTTTTTTCTTTTGCACTTTATTCTTTGTATTTCTTTTCTTTCTTTATTCTTTATTCTTTCTGATTTCAGTCTGTATTCTATTTTAGTATTGTTAAGCTTTTCAATAAAAAGCTTAACAAGAAAAGGAAATGCTTTATTAAAAATTAAGAGACCAACAATTCAGTGACATGACTGAAGCAAGAACTGTCACAAACTTCCCCCTTTCCATCCTAATATGTTGGTGAAACCATCAGGTATTAAGGAAATCCTTCGAGGGGCCTCTCCAAATTCATGCTAAAGACTACAAGTTTAGTCTGTGTGATTTGAATCAGTTCCAAAGAGAATTTTATCTTGAATGTATTTTAGGTAACTCCTAGTCACCTTAATAGTGATTCAAACTGTCAGGCATGGAAGACTAGGTTCAGATGCTCTAGATGCTTTTTTTCTCTTGTCCTATTTAATCAGTGCTTTTCATGCAATAAAACTATAGTTTCAAAGGAATAATAATGAATTTAAAAAGCCTCTTTTCACAGCAAATCAGATTGGTAAGAAGAAACTCTTATTCAACCTTACTCAATTATCAGGATTACTTCCCATACACAGATAATGACTGAAGGCAAGTCAAGCTAAAAGCAGGTGAGCTGGAAGTTGATCTACTTTTGTATCATGAGCATCACAACCTGCAACATTCAGTATTTCTGGTGAGAAGGCCACAAAGGGGGCCACAAGTAGCAAACAGCATTTAGGCTTATATATCAACCTGAGCACCATCTGATAGTTTTAAAATTTATACCATAAACTTTAGGAGGTTTTTTTTTTTTCAATTGAAGAACAAAGCATCAATATGAGCTGTGGTTTGACTGTGTCAAGCTAAGTTTATTGCAGAAGTGTGATATGCTGATAACAAAGAATGTTAACTAAATGTGGAATTCCAAGCATCTTAGCTCACAAAATTAATTTTTAATTCTCTGAAATATAATATAGGCAGATAGTTAGAAAAGATGATTACTTGCTGCAAGAAGATGGAAGAATGATTGAGAATAAAATGAGAAGAGAAGCCATTATTATTTAACTATCTATAATGGCTCTCACAAGAGGTTGCTACCCTAGACTAGGATTAGAGCCAGAGCCTGGAGTAGCAGAACATTAATAAGAGAAGGAAGCCAAGCCAAGATTACAGATTATTTTTTCTCTCCAACAAGACCATCACCCTAATTCTTCTTTAGAGAATGGCTCAATTACCCCAAATGAAGGCACTGTGGCAAAGTCATCCCATGACTGGTCATTAGGGCCTCACTCTATGTTTACAATAGTCTATTGAAACTGAAGTAAACATAAGTAAAGTATTTTCCCCCCATGGAACAACAATGTTATGAATTAACAACAAGTGACACTCCCATAGAGAAGAATTGGACCTTGGTGAGAGGTGAAGAAACTGAGGATATAAGTGACCCTGCAACTCCAAGTTTGGAAACTCTAGTGAATCATTAAAATTAAGTTTTTCTAACATTAACAGACATATTTATCAAACTAACCTACCCTTGGGCCCAGAACATTTCCATGACAAAATTCTTTTTAGCAGAGTGTAAAGACTTACCGCAAACAATTATGGAATTGATGCTTAAAATAATAAATGGAAAAGCACATAAACTAAAAGATATCCCATTGGAATATTCACCACTACAGTAGGCCATATTCCCAATCTTGAAGAAGAAGAGATAGGAATAATAACTAGGAAACAAAAAGCAAAAGTACCCAAGGGAGGCATTAAACTAAAAAAGGCTAATGAAGAAAGTATTAAAATCAAGAAAAGTTTATGAAAAAAAACATTAAAAATCCAGAGTCTTGCAATTCAACAAGAAAATTCAAGTTGAACAAGCTGCTACATATCATGGCAAAAAAGGGGAAATCACCAAAAAAGCCACTGAATAATGCAGGGAGAAAAAAAAGTGCAAATACAAGAAGAAAAAAGAGAAGCAGGTAACACAAAACTAATTTAAAAAATGCATGGGGCAAACAAGACTGAACAAAATACTTGGTATTTATAATTGATGTCTATCAAACTGACCTTTATTAACTATCCTAATGGCTTGCAGACTCAATTTGATTGAAAAAATATACTTTGTTCATCTGATGTAATCTTTAAGTATAATTGACCTCTCAGCAAAAGCTATAGACTTGAGTATCTTTTTTATATATAACAATATAAATGCCAGAGCAATCAACTTATGAATCTATAGCAACCGTTAGTTTGGTGATGAAGGAAAAGTGTTAAATTTTTGATAGGAGTAATGAGATACTTCTAAAACTAAACACTCAGGGAACTTTATAAAAACAACCTGAACCAATTACATCAGAAATACAAAGAACAGAGGTTCCATGTATCTTACAAGTGAAGAACACAGAGTGTAATAAGCCAGCTATGGACAGTGAAAAAATGGAACTGTATGAGAACCTAATATTCAATGCAAGGATGGAACTGTATAAAAGCCTAATCAATGTAAAAGTAAATCTCCCTAATCAATGCAAAAGTAAATCTCCCAATAATATCTCCCTATATATTGGCAAAACAATATATAGTAAACACTATTTTTTAAATTAACTTTATTAAGTTTTGAAGAGACATAAAACTCAAAACAATTAGGAAAAATTGGAGGGGAAGGGCTCAAAAAGAAGAAAAAAGGGTGACAAGAAAAAAAGGAAAAAAATGACTTCTGACTTTCTTCAGTACAAATACAAAGTAACTTCACTCTAAGTTAAAACAAAAACATCATATAAAGTTTGCAAATTAAACAATCAAGAAGAATTCATATACATATACACATATTTCAAGAAGAAATATATAAAAATAACTTCTTATTCTAAGTTTAAATATAAACAATAATACACAATATACATGCCTAATAATAATAAAAATACACAATATTTTTATAATCATAACAGAATACAGCAAACACTGTTAATGATCATGAAGGGAGTCATACAGATCATTATTAGTGTTTACTATATTCAGTTATGATTATAGAAATATTGTGTACTCACAAAGCACCACAAAATCAGCTGAAATGGATAAGATAATGAAGATAAGCAGTGCAGGAGTTCACAAGACTTTTGCAGAATGCAAAGTTTATTAAACTGAGATGTTTTGACCCAAGTAACTTCTTGAGTCAAAATGAAAATTTTTGGTAAGGCATAGAGTCAGAATCTCATTGGAATGAACTAAGGATTTATCATCTGCCTTGGATACAATTAACCTAAGAAAATTATGGCACATGTTTTGCTATTGATACAGATGGAAGATTACTAATATATAAAATTATATGAAGATACTTGCATACAGTTTTGGATAAACCAGAATGGCTCCCTAAAAAAGCAGATTAAAATCACAACAGGTTTCCACCAGGGCTGTATACTGGCTCCCTTCCTCTTTAATACTTTTCGTTAGAATCAGAATAAAGTTGGAAGGGACCTTCGAGGCCTTCTAGTCCAACCGTCTGCTCAAGTAGGAGATCTTATACCATTTCAGACAAGTGACTGTCCAGTATCTCCTTAAAAATGTCCAGTGATGAAGCACCTACAACATCTGAAGGCAAGCTGTTCCCCTGGTTTATTGTCCTCAGTGTTAGGAAGTTTCTCCTTAATTCTAGGTAGCTTCTCTCCTTGATTAGTTTCCATCCATTGTTTCTTGTCCAGCCTTCTTGTGCTTTGAAAAATAAATTGACCCCCCTCCTCTTTGTGGCAACCTCTCAAGTACTGGAATACTGCTATCATGTCCCCACTAGTCCTTCTTTTCTCTAAACTAGCTAATCCCAAATCCTCCAACCATTCTTCATAGGTTTTGTCTCCAGACCTTTAATCAGTTGTTCTTCTTTTCATTTTTTCCAAAGTCTCAACATCTTTTTTGTAATGTAGTGACCTAAACTGGATGCAGTGTTTAGGTGTGGTCTTATAAAGCAGTACTAATACTTCAGGTTTTTTTGGCTTAGGCCACACTCTTGTGGCTCATATTTAAGTGATCGTCCACTAGGACACTAAGATCCTTCTCACAGTTCTTTGTATCTTTGCTTTTTCATGCCTGCGTGTAAAACCTTGGTTTTCTCCACATTAAATTCCATTTTGTTGGATAGGGCCTATTGTTCAAGTCTGTCAAGGTCTTTTTGGATCCTGAGTTTTGTCTTCAGAGGTGTTGGCTATTCCTGCCAGCTTAGTGTCATCTGCAAATTTGATGAGTTCCCCTGCTATTCCCTCATCTGAGGGATTTATGAAGATAAATTTTATATAAACAGCATTGTAGAAGAGCTTAGTAATCCTTCCTTTTATGTCCCATGAATTCGAAGTAAAAAGGTCCCTATATTACTGTATGCAGATGACATGGTGCTTGTCGACAACATTAATTGGAGTAAGAACAATCCTGACAGACTTTGGCACTTACTCTAGGAAAGAATACTTACAGATAAATTATTCAAAAACTAACGAAGTAGTATTTGCTAAAGAAGAAACATTGATGGACACTAGAGGTATGGAGATAGAACAAGTGAGGTCATTGAAATACTTGGGTATTGAATTTACTTCAAACATAACTCAAATATGATTGCTTCCACCTTCTCTTTTGCTTTCTTCACTTCTATCAGCCTTGCAAGGTAGCACAGACAAGAATCTCACCCAGATGGACTAACACTACTTTATTTTAAGGTTACATTAACAGAATCTTGCAAGACTGAAAGTACAGTTTTCTTTCTTTTTAGTCTCTGGAAAATTAAGCAGAATCCTTTCCAAAATGCTTCCAATGCTTTTCACCTACCAGCAGAACTGAACTGCCTCTTACCACAATGGTTCCCAAGTTCTTTCCAACTCTGTGGAGTGGCAGCAATGGCAGTGGTGATGGCAAGGGTGGTGGGAGGGGTGGTTTTGCAATCTCATCCACCACTTGCACGGCCCAGTTCCCAACAGGCTGCAGCCCGGTACCAGGCTACGGACCAGTGTTGGGGACCCCTGTCTTATCAGACCATTGCCTAGGCTGCAGGTCTTCCAACTACCTCCCTACATCCTTCCCACCTACCAGTGCAATTTCAAATCTAGACTAGGATATAGAATCTATTTCCTTGGCTGTGAGCTTATTAGCAGAGAAATTCTTCTTACATAATTGACTAGGCTACCTTGGTGAAAGGTCAGAAACAAAAAGGAGAGTTTGGTTGCTTTCATTACTCCATCCATTTAATATTTTTCTTGTCAAAAAGGCAGAAATCATTTGGCAGAGTTCTACTTTTTAATCATTATTCTAAAGAAAAACACC
>JANHJO010003689.1:93317-105347 GCA_032468235.1 Pseudoxyrhopus heterurus | reverse complement strand
AGGTTTTCCCAGATGTGCCAACATGACTTCTCTAAATAAATTCTTACTTGGATGAACTTTGTCTCTGAGTGCTGAATAGACATGTGGAATTTTCTTTGGAACGCTGACATCAGTATTTGACGATTCAGTTTTAATAATAAAAAATAATAATAGATCCACTATAGCTCTGCAATATGAATTAAGGTTTCTACTCTGCTCCTACAAAATAAGATGAAGAAAAGGTACAATTATGTGGCTGCTACTGCTGTGTATGCTCCCAGAGTTAAATCCTAGGCTCTTTCCTACCATTTTTCAAAGTCAACAGATTGTGGTTCTCTTCAAAGAACTGGAAGCTTGACTGTGTTGGCAGAAATATTTTCTCTGGGAATTGTTGGTTTCTATCTCATCAACTTCATTCTTATAACCATTTGGGAATTTATAATTCCAGACAGCAAAGTATGGAAAACATTCAAGAAATCAATTGTTTTGCTAATTTGATGCGATAGCTCAGTTTTGTAACTTGTAATATGTACAATATTTAATAAAAATACAGCCTAAATTATATATGGCAATGTAGCTTACCATGAACATCCTTATCTTCCCACCCTTGCTGTCCCCTTCAAGCTTTTCATTTGCATTGTAGTGACTATATTGTAAAAGAAGGTATACACCAGCAACTTTCCTTAGGCATTTTTCCCTAGAATAATCTTGCTTCTCACAGCCTGCTGAACAATTGATTCCAATCTTTCAGACTATAAACATCATTCTATTGTCTCATGGATCTTGAGCATTTCCTCCATAGGGATAGTGTTTCTCTTTTAATTTAATAATTATATCCCTGCCCAACAAGCTTCATTATTTCAGCATTGCTGGCAGGTGGCCTGCAGAGTATGTACACAGGTTCGAGAACCTAATTGAAACAGGCAAGGGGCACACAGGTTCCACTTTTCTGCCCCCTCCTCTGCAACAAATTTTATTTAGTTTTCACAGAGTGAAATAATTGTTTTGGGTAATCAGCCAAACCTTGTTACAGCAATCAGCACTTCGACTTTTCAGCATTGCTAAAGAGATTTCACTCTTTTCATTTCTCTACTGAAGCATTACGTAGCAAAGTCTGTTTTTCTGCTTCATAGTGGTAGTGGTAATGTTGGTGATGGGTTCAGAGGGAGAAATGAACATTAGGAGTATACATCAATCAGTGTGACCCAATACATGAAGCTACCTATATCAAGTAGCAGTGATATAGAAACAAGTTAGAACCAGATGATCATTGATGATGCTCAGACATTATTCATATGGCTAGTAAGAAGGAATAAAAAAAATCCTATATTTTATTAGAGAGCCAGTTTTATTAGAGAGCCAGTAGTGGTTAAAGCACCAGGCTAAAAACCAGACGTCTATGAGTTTTAGGCATGAAGCCAGATGGATGATGTTGAGCCAGTCACTTTCTCAGCCCTAGAAATAAGGCAATGGCAAACCACTTTTGAAATTTTGTCAACAAAATTGTAAAGACTTGTCTAGGCAGTCATCAGGTGTCAAGACCAAGTTGAAGGTATAAGAAAACCACATGGATAGATATGGGGAAAAATTATTCTAGAGAAGTTCTATCTAGGTAGTGAATCGAAACTAACCCCCTATTCTCAACTCCTTATCCCAAAACAAATGCAAACTGTTTTTCCATGGATATGAGAAAAGGCAGTGCTATGGCACAAAACAGGCTCACTGTAAAATGAAGTTGAATTTTTTATGCTTTGATTAAAAACATATTTTCAAGACATATATTCAGACATATCTACCGGGATGTTTTTAACAATTTTGACTACTGGGATTATCTTTTTGTTTCTCTTCTTTGCAGCAAGTATGGCTTTCCATTAAAGATACACTGCTTTCCATTGTTGATTTTAACTTGAACTTAATTTTTAAAAAAAGAATAAAAAATGTAGCTATATTTCTCCACTCCATAACTTTCTCCATTCTTCAGGAATACCTATTAACATCTTTCATATCCCTTTTGCAAGTATTATAAAATAGATGTATCAATAGAATGGGATCTTACTGATCATGTCTCAGTCCAGACATTCATCCCCAACCATTTGGTCATTATTTGAAAAGTTCCAGTGAAAGGGAGTGACAACTGTTCTAAGAAGATTTTAGAACTTAATAGCTCTACTGTCAGGGCGTTTTTCCAGATATTGAACCAGAATCTTCTTTTAATTTCTAGTTCTTGATCTTTGTTCTGTTATCTGTTCCCCTCTTGCACGTGACAGTCTTGCTTTGCTACATGAAATGAGGTACGTATTTGTCCCTCACCTAGAAATTGTTTGCCTGTGACAATACAGGCAATTAATCTGTGACAATGCAGTCATCAATCATCCAAATGCAAATTCCATTTTGAGCTAAGAGCATTGCTGGTAGCAGCTGATTTAATATTTATGAAATATAGGCTGCACTGGCAATGTTTTCCTTGTAAATTAAAATGTGTTGCAATCTTGACAGAGAAGTTAGAAAAAGAGGCCATGGCACTCAAGATATCCTCAAATCATTTGAAATGACTCACAGAAATCTTGAGGCGTTTGTCATGGACATGTTGTTATATATGCATTTGCGATTTCAGAACATAATGGCTGTCCGAATACACATTATTTCATTTCCAGCATTACTGTTGTTATGTTTATGGCATCTCACAGATCATTTAATTAACAATGTCTTATCATCATTATTCCACTCACTTCTTATTTGAAGATTAGTGCCCATTTTAGATTTGTGACCCTAAAAATTTATGTCAATGTGAAATTTCAGTGCAACCTCATTCCGGAGAATCTTTTTTCAGGCTTCTGTGTTATTAATGATTGAGGGTTACTATTATCATGTCTGAGCAAATAAACCTTACAGTTCAATTTAGACCTGATCATTGACCATGCTAGCAAATAAAGACTCATAATGGATTGTGGATGAGTACCATCCAAGAACAGTACATAAATCATGAGGCACCACAGGGGGGGGGGGAAAGAAAGCTGATAAAATATTGTGAGATGGTTAAAAAATTAACAAACGAGATTAATTTGCATTCTAGAACATATATAATTATCAATGAAGAGTTACAAAAAGCTAGAACTTTGGATAAGAAGAAGAAAATAAAAAGTCTATATCCATGCTTCCCATCTTGATAAAGAGCCAACTTGCAATAAAAATAATGAAGTTGAGGTAGGGCATGTAATTTATCCTTTTGAGCTCTACATAAGATAATAAACTATGTTACTAGTTAATCTTTAGTGATGCCATTTGGAACTTCATTCCAGTAAAACAGTGAAATTGGGGCTTTATGATACACAGTACTGATAAATTTCAGCTGTACATGGTCAAATGAAACATTTTTCTTGGTCCAACTGTTGATAATTGTATTTAGCCAATGATAAAGTTTGCAGCACAAATCCTATCATTTTGCTGTTCTAGCCTCACTCGAACAAACAAACACCACTCCAATCCCTTTGAAAAATGTCGGATGTCAAAACAAATCTTAGCATGAGATTGAGAGAGAGATTGAGAGTTTTAGGAGCTTGCAACAAATAATTGCTTAATGTTAAGAAAAAGAAGCAGGAAACCCTGAAGAGATAAGGCACCTGAGAGAGCAGCATCAGTGGCCCCTCATGAACAACCTAGAAAAAAAAAGGAAGGAAAGCAGCTTTCTCTTTTCTCTTCCTCTCTTCTCCCTCCCCAGCACTGAGAAGCATCAGCAAGGGGCCTCAGTCCAAGTCAGGTCGCAGCAAGCAGGGTGTTTAAGGAAGTAGAAAGGCTGAGTGGCAATCAAAGCAGGCTAAAGACCAAGGTGCAATGTAGATGATTCCTGAAACTGCAGCCAGAATAGATAGGCCTAAATACTGTTGACAAGTGTAGCAGGATGCTATGTTGAGATTGTCTCTGGATTTTGTTTACTTAAGAAAAAAAATCTAAGCATTTAGAAAATTATAGATAAGGGGAGATAGGCAGAACTTGCATAAGGCTGGAATTAAGATAAATTAGGAATAAATGATATGAGATCAAGAGTCTGTGTGTAAATAGCACAATAGAATCCTAACATGGGATTACACCATCCCTGAAACTATTTTCCCTTAGCCTTTCAGGCTATCTTTGGAATTCTGGGAAATGATTTCTTCAAACAGATATTTAATTGGTGCAGTTTCCCCAGCCACTAGATTGAAATGTTGAGCGTCGTCCTTATTAAATATATATATTTTCCCCAATGGAGTTCCTTTTTGAATGCAATGAGAATTGGATAAGAAGTGTTGGTGGTAAAGCAAAAGAAACATGGTCAAAAATATATGAGTGTGGAATGAATAACAGACCAAAATCAGAAGTGTGTGACAAGTACAAAAAACTATAGCGAAGTAGTTTGGTAATTTAGAGGGAATGAATGGAAACTGAATCACAAAACCAATTTATGAATTGATCAAGAAGAAAGGAAAATAGATGGAAACCACAAAAAGAGAGTGGTGAAAAGTTGAAAGAACAAAAGGCAATGTTTTAAGTGGTTTAAGGATATGGTAGGAGCAAAGATAAAAAATAATAGAGGGGCCTAGTGAATGGTGTTTGAGGAAGCTATATAGAGTTTTCCTTTTGCTTATATTTTTCCCTCATTTTCAGTGCTTCATACTGTTGGCTGTCTGAAAGCAAATAGTTTATGGTATGTGAAGTAGGTATTTGTTTAAAGCTGGAAATCTGGGTATGGTGATTCAATCAAGAAAAGGAACATTTCCCCTCACAAGGGAAACGTGGGTTGTCCATAAATGTTACATAATAAAAATGCCACCATATTGAAGCTGTTTTTGTGTACAGCTTTGAAGATAAATAAACATGTTTGTTTGCATAATATAGTGTTCCCAAAATCTCTAATTAAAAGCGGCTTCTCATTAGGAAACAAATATTATTACCACCTTTTTCTGTTAATGCATCTTGTTGACCTTTCCATTTGCATGATTGCCTATCTCAACCAAACCAAAAGAAGGTTGATAGTTCTCACAGGAGTGAACATGTTATTGAGAGATAAAGGAGCAATGATCTAGTAAGAAAGAGGCAGACTAAGAAACTAATCAAACTGATCATTGTGTCCTTTTGTATTAGGGAGGAAGAAAATTGTTTCTGGAATACTGGAAAAAACTGGAAAAGAAATTGTTTCAGCCTCCACTTTCATGTACAGCCTGTTTTGGCAGAAAAGTGTGCTGAGTTTCTTTACTAATGCATGCCCAGTATTCTTTCTAAAATCTTGTGAGTTGAAAATTCATGCTAAACTTCAATAACTTGAAATGACGGATGTTGAAAGGCACAGTATAAAATTGTTAAGTGATGCTATTTCACCTTTTAACTTTCTGAATCAACATTTTTGTATATTCTGCTCTATATTGCCACTGTGTCACAGTCTAGTGAATTATGGAGGAAAGCTTTGGAACTAAATCACTAGTAATCAATTATGGGTCTCTTTAAAATGTTTTTACACTTTTATTGCTAGTTCATACAATACTCTTTTAATGTTACAGTGCATCATGCAGAAAGTCATCTGAAGTACCTCTACAAACTGATTAGAAATGGGCTGTGGAACTGTGTTCAACAATCACCCAGTGAAATTTTGGGGCAGCATTGTATCTTACAGAGATGTATCAGGAACACATTCACCAAGCTCCTCTATTTTTTTTTTATCTTTGCTCCTTAAACCACTTAAAAGATTGCCTTTTGTTCTTCACTACTACTCCTGCTACCACTACTACTGCTACTACTCCTGCCAACACTACTACTCCTGCTACCATGTTTTTGGGGTGTGTTTTTTTTTTTACAGTACAGGAGATAGCAATAGGAATTGGTCAGCATGGGACTTTATGTTGCCACAAATCTCATTGACTGTAATGGATATTTCAATCATTTGCAGCGTGATGTCTGCTGCCAGTTTCTGGTTTTCCTCTTACAGCACTGCATAAGGTAGCAATTAGACACAACTGCCATAGTTCTTGTTAGCTAACATCTATGGCTATATGTTGCCCTCTCTATCTTAGAGGATCAAACATGTTATTCAGCCGGTTCGGACCAGTTCAGGCGTACCGGTAGGGAAAATTTTGAGTGGTTTGGAGAAATGGCAAATACCATCTCTAGTTGGCCCCGCCCACCTTCCCCCGCCCTTGGCCTTTCCTGCCCTAAATTCCGTTGTTTTTTAGCTCAGCTGAATCGTGCAGCAGAGCGGATTGCCACACCTCAGCTGAGCTAAAAAAAACCAGCTCACCTCACCAGCACTGACACCAAGGGCGGTCTTTGAGTGCTGCACTGAGCCTGTGCGAAGCGCGCTCTCATAGAACCAATCACACCACCGTCTGGCCCCGCCCTGCCCCACCCCACTCTATATATCACCTTCGCCACACAGCCCAGCTAATGTCCATGCCTCGCCTCTGCTGCTCACCAAAGGTAAGCAATGCATGCCGCCCGCTTGTGGTTTGCCTCGGCCAGGTCAGGGAACGCACCATTCCCTGGCTCCGGCCTCACCCTGGAGCCTCCGCCTGCTTGCGGTCTGCCTCAGCCGGATCAGGGAATGGCTGTGTGGGCGGGCGGCATGGGCGCAGTAGGGCCAAATCAGTTTGGGAATGGACTGGACGGTTCTTCTTACCTTTAAGAAGATCCATCTGCAAAGCACTGCAGTGGAGATCTTGCAGCCACTTCTTCTGTCCCTTGCCGCCGAGGCTTCACTCGCAGAGATGCTCCATATGCTCTCCGGGTAAGCACTGCTTCTCTCTGCTGCTGCTCTTGCTGGGAGAGCAGACTGCAATTTAGCAGCTGTCAGCCCCCACTTTGGGTCCTCTAAGTCCCATCCGGCAGCTGAGAGAAACAGCATTCAACATGGCTGCTGCTTCTCTGTGCCACAGGCAGCACTTTCCGGATGGGACTTAGAGGACCCAAAGCAGCGGCTTACTGTTGCTAAATTGCAGTTTGCTCTCCAAGGAAGAGCAGCAGCAGAGAGAAGCAGCCACTGCCCCGGAGAGCAGAGATGGAGGGGAGCAGGTGGCCCCAAAAGGCTGCTCCATCAAGCCTCGTTGCACGGAAAAAGCCACGGATGTGCAAAATCTGTGCGCATGCACAAAAGCTGTGCGTGCATGCATGCATGTGTGAAAGCTGTGTGCATGCACATGCGTGCACGCTCACATTTTCAGCAAACTGGTGGTGGGTTTATTTGAATCCCATCACTGTAGGGGATGGTCTATTTCTATCAGGATTTCTACCCTTTAGTTCATCACTCTAAAGTCACTATCAGCTGCTAGAGATTTTCTTAAGCGGAATGTAGAAAATATAAACATGCAACTGCTACTTATAAGAAAGTACAGGAAATAAAAGGCTCAATTACCATTACACAGAAGGAAACACAAGAAAATCATGGTGTTCAATTATAATCCAAAGGAGATATAAATTCTAGTATCAGCTTAACACCTCAGCAACTATCAGTTATTTGTGATGGCTTCCAGTCTTGAGGTAAAGTTCTAGCTGTGTGAAATTTTTGGGAAGCTTCAGCCAAGTCTATGCCTGTTTAGGGAACAGCCTAGCAATCCTGATGGCTAACTTTCCTAACATACCCTATCCAAGCCTCAACTGTGAAATATTTCCTTTTAAATCCCACAAGTTTTCAATTCTACAAACCTTTATTTTCTTTGGGGGAACTTTTGTACATGTAAATCTCCTCCTTCATGAAAGCTGTGTGATGTTTCTTCCACCGCAATCCCCAGAAGTGCTTCTTATAAATCCTGCACACTTTTTATTTGATGGTTCTAAAGCCAAAACAACCTTTAAGTCTGAGTCAAGGATTATCTGTTGTTCTGATAATAATCTTCCCCACATTTCTTTTCCTCAGTTCACATATCATGCACTTCCTTAGCCTCAAAAAAACAGAACTGCCTTGTTGTATCATATAAACCTATGTATCCTCTAACACCGCAGGATCAGAAATAAGGAAATAGTTATTTTAATCTAACTCACATAGCATAACATAAAACATTTCTTGACCTTCACTCCCTTCCTAGCTATATAATCTCTTTCTGAGGCTTTCTTGGGATAGTCTTCATATAGGTCCAATCAAATGTTTATTTTATTATTTTATATCAGAGGCAAAGGACCTTTTACAGCCCTATTTTGGGAATGTTTTGGAGAGATGTTTTCCATCTTTGCTGAGGCCAAAATTAAGGGAGGGGGCGGAATGGAGAAAAAGACAGTTAATAAGGAAGGATACTGGATATGCCTCTGCATGTCTATTCAGAAGTAGGAAAATGTTGAAAAGGTTTTAGTCTGCGTACCTACTCAGATTTAGTTTTACAAAATCCAGTGTGCTGAATTCAACGTTTACTATAATTTCAAACAATTAACTCAGGTCAAAATTCATGTTCAATAGGCAAAGTACGTAGTAAAAGCCTGATGCTCTTCATGCAGGAAACCAGGGAAAGAGTACTGTAAATTTCCCAGAGAACTTCAGCTGTTAGGTAGTTTAAAAAATCCAGAGAAATATTTTAGTTTAGATGGCTAATCCCATGCTCGCTCCTTTGTCAAAAGAAAAAATATGAGTTTAGATATTTAAACTTGCTCTTCCTTTGTCTACACAAGGGTTGCTGGCTTGAGCAAACAAAGGGGAGCAAGTGACCATAGATGACTGGGTCCACACTATTCTTTGCAAATCTCTACAGTTATACTCTCCAAGACTCTGGATAGGATACCCAGGTGCAGGGGTGGGATTTTACCAGTTCAGCCCAGTTCAGGCAAACCGGTAGTTTGGGCAATGAGTTGGCCCTGCCCACCCACCCCTGAGCTATTTTGTCCTTTATTCCCCTTTGTTGAAGCCCAGCTGATCGGCGCTGATGTGCAGATTGCCATGCATCAGCTCTTTTGACTCACCAGGGTTGCAGGAAAAGGTAAGTTTGCTTGCTATCTTTAAATGGAACATGTGCGCAAAGTGCTAGACTGGTTGAATCACATCACTGCCTAGGTGGGAGTGCAAGACCAGATAACTCCAATTAAACTCATGTATATTTGAAGCTTCTTCCATACCAAATAAGCATGCCTCCAAATGTAGCCTGTTTAAAGAGCATTCAGCAAAAAAAAAATCCACAAATAATAGAATAGTTGGTTCTTCCAGGCTGCCATTTGGCAGGGTGGGGGGAGGAGATAATACCAAGCCATCTACTGTGTGCCGTATGATCCTATGTTTGTCTAAGTTCAGTGGGATTTATTATGAAGTTAGAGGTTGTTGGAATTACACATGCCTTAAACAGAAGTAAACAACACAAACTGAGTTAGACAGGTGCTCACAACAAACTCGTAACAACTTTTGAAAAAGATCAACAGTCTCTTTCCCGCCGTGTCTTCTTTTCTGACCATTTACTTAAACACAAAATATTGTCAGGAAAAACACATTCATAATTTATTGCATGCAGATAGTTGAGCTCTCAAACTGCATGCAGATTGCTACACTCACTTGGAATGTCTTCGCCATGCTCAAATAAGCATGTCTGGCGCAGGATGGGGGAAACAAATAAACAAAACTATAGCGAATCTGGGAAGAAAGGCGTGAAGCAATTCAAGGCAAGCTTATTGATTTCAGCTTTTCGTTATCTGGATTTTTCCCCTTAGATTGAGGAACCACATTTTGAAAACACGGGCAGAGTTCCCCAGAGCAGGAATGCCAATTATGTCCACAAGAACTACCTGGTATTACATTTGAGAAATGCAATTCAAGAGCTCCTTTAAACCATGGGAAAGGAGGAAGGAACCAGCAGCTGAAACTGCAATTGGCATAAGTCAGAACTGCACCCTCATGTCGACAGAAGGAGATCAATTGCTTTAGGTTTCTTCTGGCTAACATACGATGAAGTTCCACGTTCAACCATATCATGTTGCCTATCTGGATAGCTTCAACTGAGTTCAGACCAAATAGCCTGACATTGGTGTTTCGATTTGCTTGGTATTCTGTCTTTTGAAAATAGAGACAATATTTACTTTGTTCCTATCATCAAGCAACTCACCGGGATTTTTCAAAGATATTATACAATGTTTAACCAGATCATTTGCTAGTTCTTTCAGCACCCTGTATGCAATTCATCCAGTCCTGAAAATTTAACTGATTTGACCCTAAGAAGGCTGTCACAAAGAAGAGGGGACATCTGAAGCAGCACAAGAAGCAATGGATGGAAAATAATCAAGGAGAGATACAACCTAGGAGAAATTTGCTGATAGTCAGAACAATTCATCAGTGGAAAGGCTTACCTTCAGAAGTTGTGGATGCTCCAACACTAGAGGTTTTTAAGAAAGACTGGACAACCATTTGTCTGAAATGATATAGGGTTTCCTGCCTGAGCAAGGGGTTGGACTAGACAACCTTCAAGGTCCCTTCCACCTTTGTTATTCTATTATACTGAACTGAGTAATTTTGCCTGCATTGTTTCTATCCATTTTAAGCTTCACTTTTGCCTTTTCCTGGTGGTACACACACTTTCTGCCTTTTTTTTCTTTTTTGAAAACTGAATCAAAACAGC
The DNA here is from genome assembly GCA_032468235.1 of Pseudoxyrhopus heterurus. NCBI lineage: Eukaryota > Metazoa > Chordata > Lepidosauria > Squamata > Pseudoxyrhopus > Pseudoxyrhopus heterurus. The sequence goes on along the minus strand of JANHJO010003689.1, from coordinate 94,824 downwards.
AGTTGAATAGATCTTCCTTTTCTTTGCTCTCTGTTAGAATTGTGTTTCCTTTATGGAGCAGCAGCCATAATGATTTTTCCTTTCCCTTTAACTTTTCACATATCTAAGTAAGCCTTTTTTCATTATTATTAGTAACCTTTGCTGCCTCATTCTGAACTTACGCTTTCTTGATACCAGGTCTCCAACTATTTTGCATTTAAAAGATGGCTTGAGTGGGATGGTAAGGATACACAGCAAAATGTGTTGTTGCTGCTGCTCTTTTCATCCAGATGTTTTTCTGTGCATTGCCAAGTTCATTCACTTGGCTTTCAAAGAAGCAAAGGATATTTTTAATATATAGTTCTGTATGAGTTATACAGCAAGATTCTTTTTTGAAAAGCTACTACAGTATTAAATTTCTTTCTTGTTGCTAAGGAAAAAATAATCCTACCAAATAATTTCAGTTGTGGTCCCACCTCAGCCTACAGGACAAATTTGGGAAAATAAGCTATAAATGACAAAATGATAAACATAATCACTGAGGTGATAGTGTTAAAGCAAAATAAATTTCAGGACTTTCCAGATCTATTGCAATTTAGTTTATATAGATTAATTTCATAAGCAACTAGCCTGGGGTTGTTTTAAATATATTCCTTTTTTTAACAATCTGCAGCCTATGGAAAAACTAACAGAGGGGAGACTAAAATAAGAGAGAATAACTGCAGGCACCATTTAATTTTTAGCAGTTTTTCCTCTTCAACATATATTCAGCATAAAAAATATTACTGATGTTATTGATTTTTCCAGTGATTCAAGAAAGCTTGAAATGGGAAAAATGTAACAGAAATATGTGTAATAGAAAAGTCTCCTTGGTTTAAGATCCCCAGTTATAATCAGAACAATTTTACTACAGCATTTCCTACTTCGTGGCAAACTCTTTAGGAGAACAAGATGGATTTTAGGATAATTTAAATTTTTCATAGGATATCTTTTTCACTCTCCTGTTGGATGGGAAAGTCTGAAAAATGTAGTTCCAAAGCATTTGGAGGGCCCCAGGTTGGAGGTGGCTATTGCAGAAATCAGAGAATGAGCCAAGTCTGCAGATGTATTGATAGCCAGCGACAATTATGACTGCTCTCTTTGGTCTTTTCTCACTTGCCTTCTACTGAAGCTGCTACTGTTAATGTTTTTTTTTAATTCTATGATTCACGTCCAACCCTGTGAGGTAGATTAGACTGAGAGCTAGCAACAATACCATTCTGGCTCTTTTGCATTACAAGAATTGTTTCTGTCTCTGCAGAATCATTTAAAGAAAATAAAATCAAATAGTCTTTTATCAAATGTTTGATCTGTCAGAATATATATATTATACCAAAATACTACTTCATGTAATGAATTCAATTTAAAACTGTGTTGCAGAGTTCTGCCACAATTTATTAAATGGATTTCTCATACTTGAGTTAAGGATTTTATATAGTATTATTTTGCAAAACAACAATAGCACTGTATTTATATACTGCCTATCAGG
>JANHJO010003687.1:59098-71796 GCA_032468235.1 Pseudoxyrhopus heterurus | reverse complement strand
GTGATGTCGAGCTGGCTATGCCTACTCTGGCCACACCCACCCAGCCCCCAAGGTCAAACACAACCCTGATGCAGCCCTCAATGAAATCAAGTTTGATACCCCTGATCTACAGAATATCCAAGAGCTAAAACATTTAAAACATTTCCCTCACATGTCCTGTCTGTTCAGTCTCCCAAATTCCTTGAATTTAATTGTGATGTCCAAAGGTATGTGGAGCTTACCATGCTAATGAAAACTGCCCGATTGTGTTCTGTCAAGTGCCTGAAAAGGATTAAGACCAGGCACTTATTTCATGTTTAAAAAAGCTGAGATGTAATGATTTTGGCAGTCATGTCAGATTTTTAAATTTCCATTTCCTCAGACTGCAATGCCACAGAAGGCTAGATGATTACATTAAAAGACGTGCCATTTCATGCCTGGTGAGCATCACATACGGTTTCTTAGTCTTATCTGAAATAAATTTTAATTAACAGCCTTTTTGGTAATTATTTCCCTTAGGCTTCTAAAAACCTGCCTTTGATTGCTTCTAGCTGTTGCCTTCACACAACAGAGTTTCAACCTGGTTACTGAATTAACCCACTTTTCTGGGGTTTGCACAATAGATTGAATTGTAAGCCAAACAAGGTGAATTTGCAAAATACACAGAGCCATTTAAAATTTTTAAGCAAGATTATCAGAAATAGGATTTAGCAGGTGTACAGAAGTAATTGCTAAGCCTTCAACTGACCTGGTTGCATGAACATAACCTATCAAGTTGAGGCTCTAAAGAGAAGCTCAAGATGGGACACAATTGGCGCTAGCTACCCTTGGATGAAAGGGGAAATGTTTAAATGCCAGTATACCATGAGATTCAGGAGTCTTGGGCTATTTGGCCATTTTATTTTACTTGTAGGCTTCATAAAAGCTTCTAGGGATAAAATAATCAACTTTGGCATAGTGCCTTCACGTTGTATCCACATCTACCTGCTGGGTATGGGTATGTCTAGTTTAATGAAAAAAGGACTATGGGGTGACATGATAACAGTGTTCCAATATTTGAAGGGCTGCCACAAAGTAGGGAGAGTCAACTTAGAATACTTTATTTGGAACAGAATATTTTATTTGGCCAAGGGTGATTAGACACACAAGGAATTTGTCTCCGGTGCAGAAGCTCTCTGTGTACATGCAAAAGAAAACAACAGCTATTTTCTCCAAAAACAGTCCTGACCTCCAAAGCACCTGAAGGCAGGTCAAGAAGCAATTCATGGAACCAATCAAGGACAGAACTGACCTGGAAATAAGGAGAAATTTCCTGACAGTTAGAATAATTAATCAGTTGAATAGCTTGCCCTCAAAAGTTGTGGGTCGTCCATCATTGGGGTTTTTAAAGAAGAGATTGGACATCCATTTGTCTGAAATGGTAGGGGATTGGACTAGAAGATCTCCAAGGTCCCTTCCAACTCTGTTATGCTGGCTGGAGGATTTGGGGAGTTGGAGTCCTCATAGGTTAAAGTTACTGAGGTTCAGAAGCACTCAACTAGAGAGGCAATATACATATATCCTAGACACCTGAACAAACTGGAAAGCTAATTTATGGTGACTTCAAATGCAAGCTGTGTGACCTCAAAGATGCATCGTAACTTCTTCCTTGCAGTATAGAAAACAAAAGCCTTGGTGTTTTTGGAAGTCTGACCTCCAGAAGGGAGAATCTAAACAAGCTTCGCCTGCCAGGTGAATTTCCCAATCTCCTCTTCTATTTTAAAAACCTTTTGTCTTGACACAAGGAGGACAAAGATAACTGAGAGATGTGACATGGAGTAGATCATCTGGGAAGGGATGAAGGAGACAAAATACCTGGAAGGAAAAGGGAAAGATGATTGAAAGATGGAAATTGGAAACAGCCATAAGGAGTTTCCAAGAGAGACAGACAGCTAGATGACAATTACATGGGGTGGAGGGAGACCAGTAATCAGAGAAAAGTTAATCTTCTCTGTCCCAAAGGTGCTTTTTCAAGAGGCAACTGGACTTTCTGATTTTTCTTTGAAGACATTTCGCTTCTTGGATGAGAAGCGAAGTGCCTCTTGAAAAAGCACCTTTGGGACAACCATGACCTGGATGACTGAGAATCTCCATAAACATTTTAACCTTCTCTGGAACAGAAGGTAAATGAAGGGTGTTGAACAGGAATCAAAGTAATCCTCAGGGAGCAGAGAGTAATGCCTGCTTGAGAAGAAAGGAGATAGGAACTCTAAGGAAACCAAATGGAGTGGACTATTTGGAGCCCATGATAAGAGCAGAGCTAAGTGTCTCTGGACTGGAAGTAAAAGTGGTCCAAAAATCTCTAGAAAGTCAACAGGTTTTAAGAAAGGGAGAAGTTGCAAAACCTTGATTGCAGGTTATACCCAGGACCAGCAGACTGGAGCAGAGAACAGGAGAAATCTTTCCTCTCAGCTACTTGAACCTCAGACTTCAGGTGCCAGGGAAATCAGGAGATCCAGGCAGTTCAGATGGGTATAAAGATTTATTGCAAGCTTGCACTCTCTACAAGAATCTGAACTACTAACAGCCCAAGCAAATTGGCGGTAGAGACGTTAATGGAATTCAAGTCAGGCTAGATTTAGATCTCTTGTGGGTGCAAAATGACTCATGACTGATGACGTGTTTGACCTCTCCCCTCCCTTGGGCTCAGCCTGGTCATCTCCTACATGATCCTGTCATATGGGTTTGTGTCCACTTTGCCCACAGGTATCTGTAAAAGGTCAATATTTGAAGCTCTGTTTCTGATATTCTCCACACCAAATGCTTTATTCCACCCAATGAATGTGTTTGGGAATTTGGTTAAGCAAACGAGAATAAAAAGATTATTTTTAAAGATTGATGCATTCCTTTTCATATTTTCAAAAAGCTACTAAGGCCGAGAGGTGATGAACCAGGGTTTGTAATCCATTTATTTTATTTCTTTATATAATTTAGAGGCTGCCTAAGTACAGATGATTCTGGGCAACTAACACTTTAAAAGCCAGAACAAATTAAGAAACAGATCACAGATATCGAGAAGAGGAAAACCAAACATAACAACAATAAGCACCCCACAAGGAGTCAGCAGCAACACTATCCCAGGCCCTGAAATCAGCAAGTTTTTCAGAGACTTTTTGGACATAATTAAGGTGGGAACCATATGGATCTCTGTGGGGAGACTCTTCTAGAGGAGGACTGATATCCTCTTTATTATCATCACCGTATTATTTACCATTTAAAAGTAAATTGCTCGTATTCTAAGAGTCCCATCTCTCTCTCAAGCTGATAATAATCTATTTCCAAGGTTGCTGATATGCACAAACACAAATACGGTATTCAACGCTGATAGATTTACTACAGTTTTAGGCAGATAACAACAGACAGGATGTGAGTCAAATGCCTAATAAGAGAGCTTGCCTGAAGTGAGATGAATACAGTCCAAGAAACAGTAATGTAGTCCACATACATTCCAAGAGTCACAGGGTGCTAAATTGAGTAGTCAGAGGTCCAACGGTCAAAAGTCACAAACAAGATGCAGGATCAAAATGTAAGAGCTAGGAAGTCGAACACCATCTCCAACGAAGACTGCAAGCAAAGGAGTCAACTAAAATCTGCGTAGCCAACTGGCTGCAATTACAACATGCCTCATCCTTTGTTTGGTGAGAAGCCTCACAGAGGAACATTGTTCCGTTCGCTTCTGGGTTTGCCTAGACATGGAACTAGGGAATTGTTCCTCATCATTTGACGGTTCCAGTTGAACAGGAGATACCTGTGGTTGATCAGCTTCCGATGAATTCTGGATTCCTGGTTTCTGAGGCGGACCATCTTGAAGCCCAGGCTCACTTGGAGCAACATGGTCGGATTCCAGATCAGAATCAGACTCTGAATCATGGCTAAGCTAAGGGCTAAAGCTCTTCCTTTCTCAGGAATATTTGAGGTGGCAGGAGGTAAGTATTATGGGATCAATAACAAGAAGCTATACAGATATCCTCAACTTACCACCACAATTGAATCCAAAATTTATGTTGCTAAGTGAGACACTGGTTAAGTGGTTTTGCCCATTTTATGACCTTACTTGCCATAGTTGTTAAATGGATCGTTGTATATGTTAAATTAGTAACCCGGCTGTTAAGTGAAACTGGCTTCCCTGTTGACTTTGCTTGTCAGAAGGTCGCAAAATGTGATCACATGATCCTGGGACACTGTCATAAATGTGAGTCAGTTGCCAAGAGCCTACATTTTGATCACATGACCATGGGTTGTAACAGTCGTAAAACAGCCATAAGTCACTTTTTTCAGTGCTGTTGTAACTTCAAATGGTCACTAAACAAACTGTTGTAAGTTAGAGGACTCCTTGTATTAAGACAGGAGGGAGACAGGGTCCAAGAACATGATCAGGAGGATCAAGACCCCTACCATCTCCTGCCAATGTGTGCCCCTTCTATGGTTATTCTTCACAGCAGCTTTGTGGGACACACCTCAAGGCTAATACTGAATATTGTCAACCTTTCCGGGCAACCCAAATCAAGAAAGCAATTCCACAGAAAGGCTTATCGACATTGGCTATAATAACAAGAATCTTCCAAGTACCTCCTCACCTCTTCTTATGTTCCATTGATTTAGGGAAGTGCCTATCTGAGTTACTCCTGAATGTTATCTTGTTTCAACCCTTTTGTCTACAGTTCCCATATATTTTGGTCAACTTCCTCTCTACATCACTCCTAGTATATACATCCTTGAATGCACAATAGAACTAAAAACCTTGTAATGGAAGGTTGTAAAGGAAGGAATAAAACCTTGTAAAGTAAAGAATAAAAATATTCACATTTACTGGACAATACAGCTAGTCCTCGACTTATAACCACAATGGAGCCCCAAACATCTGTTAATTGAGATTGACCCATTTTACAACTTTTCTTGTCACCGTTGTTAAGTGAATCACTGCATTTGTTAAGTTAATAAGTGAATCTGGGTTCCCCGTTGACTTTGCTTGTCAGAAGGTTGCAAAAGGGGATCCCATGACCCTTGGACACAGCTATGGTCGTAAATATGAGTCAGTTGCCAAGCATCCGAATTTTGATCGCAACTGTGAAAAACGGTCATAAGTCACATTTCTCAGTGCAGTTGTAACTTTGAACAGTCACTAGGACTCCCTGTGACTTTGCAAGGACTAACTGAGAAGCCGCTAATGGCAATGCAAACTAGGGCTACAGAAATGGTCCAGCCTTCCTTTTTCTCTCCCTTGTTGTCCTCCCAGGCAATCTGGCCCCAGCGAGATTCAAAGCAGCCAAGCCAAGCCACTTGCAATCTGTCATGCCATCAACATCTGGAAAGGAAAGGAAATTGCATGCTTTTGCCTGGTGCTCATTGGATGACAGTTCTGCGGCAGGAAGGGTGGTACATAGCCAAAGCCAAATCCCCAAAGGGTTGTCTGTCTGCTAGCCAGCCACGGATGAACAGAGAAGCTTCTAACAGCACATGCTTCTCTATGAAGGATGCTCACCAGGGAAAAGGAGAACTGAACATGTGGGAAAACTACCGTGAATTGTGAAATCAAAGCATTGACCATGCATGTCCACATACATGGATGCCAACTGAGGATAATTCTTCTACTCCATCAAAATTATATTTTTGGAACCATTCATATACTCACAGTTCATTTACAAGTTCATTTAGTGACCGTTCGAAGTTACAACAGCACTGAAAAAGTGACTTACGACCATTTCTCACACTTACAACCGTTGCAACATTCCCATGGCCCCGTGATCAAAATTCAGACGCTTGGCAACTGGTTCATATTTATGATGGTCGCAATAATCTGGGGTCATGTGATCATCATTTGCGACCTTCTGACAAGCAAAGTCAACGGGGAAGCCAGATTCATGTAACAACCCTGTTACTAACTTAACAACTTCAGTGATTCACTTAGCAACTGAAGCAAAAAGTCGTAAAGTGGGGCAAAATTCATTTAACAACCGTTTCGCTTAGGAACAGAAATATTGGGCTCAATTGTGGTCGTAAGTCGAGGACTTCCTAACTTCCTAACAGTGAGAACAATTAACCAGGGGAACAGCTTGCCTTCAGCAGCTGTAGGTGCCTCATCACTGGAGTTTTTCAAGAAAAGACTGGACAGCCACCTATCTGAAATTATATAAGGTCTCCTGCTTGAGCAGGGGGTTGGACTAGAAGACCTCCAAGGACTCTTCCAGCTCTATTCTGGTTGACTGACTACCTGTAGTCTGCTTAATTTAGTAAATGAAGTAATTCATTTTCTGGCTTTGCATATTCTTTGACCATAAACTAACCAAACAACCAACAATATATTAATAATGACAAACCTAGCAGAGGTTAAACCTGATCAAGCAAGGAGAAGTATATTTTTTCAGAATATTTCAAGATATTTTCAGGATATTTCAGGAATAAGTCAATCTGATCTGGCAGTTGAGGCACCAGACACTATGAGTTCTAATCCCATCTTTGGCATGAAAGCCAACTGGGTGACCTTGAGCCAGTCACTCTCTCTCAGCCCAATTCACCTCACAGGGTTGTTGTTGTGGGGAAAATAGGAGGAGGAAAATATAGTATATCGGATATGTTTGCTGCCTAGAGTTATTTGTAAAAATAATAAAGGCAGATACAAATAAAAATAAATAAATTAAAATATTTCCATGGGAAAGCTGGGACCTCTGCTTCACGGAACTGAGATAAGTCTCTTGATTGCTTAGTGAAATTCCCTTGCCTTCCCTGCATTGCTGTATACAATGTACAACCCCAGAGCTATATAAGGTCCACAAAAATTATTAAAGCTGCCATCACAGTCATTTTTAATGCAGTGACAAGAGAAATCAGTAAATCTACAGGGAATAACTATGTTAACTATATTTCAGCTCCTTAATTTTAATTATTATTTGATTTAAATTGCCTTATACAATGAAGTACTGGTAACTGTGCACATCTGGATTAAAAGTTTCCAGGCAATATGTCCGAAGAAAGACCTATGATTTGGAAGAAGACGGTAAAACCTGTGGCTTGTCCCTCATTTAAAAATGCTGTGCCAATACAGTGCCACTCAAGGGCGTTATTCCCATATGGCAGATAGAAGGAAGTAAATTAACCCACAGAGGATAGATTACTGAATTACATCAAATGTGCAATGTAGACTGTTAAATTGCAGATGGAACGGAAGTTGGTTTCATTTTCTAGCCAAAATCTCCTGAGAGAAAATAACGTTCCAAATTACAGGATGGTCAGTATACCTTCAACTGTGACTAATCAAGTTATTAACCATTCAGTTAATTTTACTACAATTAATTTCATTGACTTGTCTGCGGATGACCTGCGTCTTTAAATGCTTTATAAGTAATAATTTCAAACAGAGAGAGGGAAATAGATTTGCATTATTAGGAAATAATTTGCATAGTGTACAAAATTGGATTCCCACTATCTCCTACAGATTTCAAGAATTAAAATATGTCTGTGCTAAGTCTGGTTCTAAATTTGTCACTGCTGGTGGCTGGGAGGCAAACAGCAGTAATAAATAAGCCAACAGAATTGTAACCAGTCAGAAATTATTCAGTTTCTATACATAGGCTCATATACTGTAGGTAAACCATGGGTGACACCATATGTGTCATGGGGTTATTATGTGGATGATGCAAATTACATACAGTACTTTTGACATCATTGTGGCTTCTAGAAGACACCTATGGGCCAAGATCCTTTGAACTGAGCTTAATTCCTTTTGGTTATCAATATGGAACTGATTTTTCTCCTAAAAAGTGCTTTCAAAAGCTAAAAACTAAAACGTCTTTCTGTCAATCTTCAAACAAAGTAGGTATAACCATGCTGAATTTTTTTGACATTAACCATGGCTAGCTAAATGCTGGTAGCTGCTGTACAGGGAGTCCTCAACTTACGACCACAATTGAGCCCAACATTTCTGTTGCTAAGCGAGACAGCTGACAAGTGAATTTTGACCCATTTTACAGCCGTTCTTGCCCCAGTTATTAAGTGAATCACCGCCGTTGTTAAGTTAGTAACACAGTTGTTAAGTGAATCTGGCTTCCCCATTGCCTTTGCTTGTCAGAAGGTTGGAAAGAGGATCACATGACCTTGGGACACAGCAATGGTCATAAATACGACTCAGTTGCCAAGCGTCTTAATTTTGATAACATGACTATGAGGATCTGGAATGGTCGTAAGCGTGAAAAATGGCCATAAGTCACTTTTTTCAGTGCCGTTGTAACTTCAAACGGTGACTAAACATTGTTTCAAGTCGAGGGCTACCTGTAATGTGCAGCAAGAAAACAGGGCATGAATGTAAAAACTTGTGGCCCACCCTCTCCCCTGTTCTTCCTGTTCCATCTCCAGCCTCATATCTGTGTTTCCCCGAAAATAAGACCAAGTTTTATTTTCTTTTGGGCCTCAAAATAAGCACTAGGGCTTATTTTGGGGGGGGGTCTTATTTTTTTCATGTATGGGAGGCCCACTTCTTCTGCTTTCTCATGGTGGGGCAGGAGACCGCACACTGCCCTAGTGCCACCATGAGGCAGGGGGGTGGAGCTGCCCCATGTGCCCCACACCGGCTTACTTCAGGGCCTCCACAGCCATGCCATCCACATCCGGACACCTGCCTCCCTTGCGGCTGCGGCATCACAACCAGACAGAATGAGCGGGGCGGCCAGCTGCGCAGGCTCATAAGTAGGGCTTATTTGGGGGGTAGGAATTATATTAGGCACACACGTAAAAACATGCTAGGCCTTATTTTCAAGATAGGTCTTATTTTTGGGGAAACGGGATATTAGAGGCATCCCTCCCAAGAAATCTTTTTCTTCTCCTTCCTTCTTCTTGATTTGTCCTACATTAATATCAGGTCTGCATTCAGATCCCAACTCCAGCCCCATCCGTTTGTCTCCCGGCCTGATCTCTCCGCAGATATCATTACTAATATCCTGATATTCTTGGCCCTAGCAGCACTTTTGGCAAAAGCCCCCCTGCATAACAAGGACAGAAGCAGGCTCGTTTCACAAGGCACTGGAGGCTTATAAATTGGAGATGATGTGCCAGCGTTTATGTGTGTGCGTGTGTGTGTTTACGATGAAGAAGTTAATTAAACCAGATGATCAGTGGATCTTCAGCAAGAGCGATTGAACAAGCCCCAGAATGCCATTGTTAGCATTGCAAGCCATCTCTCTGACTGGACAGTGATTATTCTTTACCTTCAGTGTAACTTCAAATTGATGCTGGATCCTAAAAGGCAAGGCTGGAACACACCCTACAAAACAAAATTCCGTTTTTCACACTTACAACCATTGCAGCATCCCCATGCTCACTGATCAAACTTAGCATCTGACTCATATTTATGACGGTTGCAGTGTCCCAGAATCATGTGATCACTTTTTGGGACCTTCTGACAAGCAAAGTCAATGGGGAAGCCAGATTGACTTAACAGACGTGTTATTAACTTAACAACTGCAGTGGTTCACTTAATAAATGGGGCAAGAAAGGTTGTAAAATGGGGCAAAACTCACTTGGCAACTGTCTTGCTTAGGTTCTGGGCTCAATTGTGATTCTAAGTCAAGGACTATGTGTACGGGTTTAGCATTTAGGGTAAAGCCAAGAAAGCAAGTTACAAACTGAATCTGTTGTCTATATGATCAGACTTACATACAATACCTTAGAAGGCAGCCTGCTCCTAGATTAGATAACCGACATGTTCTTTTCCAACTTGGTGAGTTTTTCATGTAATACGCTTGATGTGGTTATTGAATTAATCAATTTTCTGGGTCACTATAATACACTGAACCATAAATCAAATGAACAGGCTGGATTTGTACTACATCTCCAAGGTTCACATTTGTATGTTGTGTGGATGCAGCTACTAGCTTTTTTTTTATTGACTTCACTGGGTTACCACAATGCACTAAATTTCACTCTGTTCGCATAAGATGCAGTGCCCAAAGAAATAAACCAAGGTAAAGCTTAATGGTGTGATTAAGTTGACACAATGTTCTAACACAACAGCTATCTTTCCACAATACCCTGAACAGTCAATTATCCAAACTCCTCCTTTTAGTCAAGTCCGTTGCAGAGTGCCAACTGAGTAAACAAGTCCCAATATTTCTAACAGTAGACTTAATTGTTACCGTTGACAAGTACTTCAAGGATATTGAGATCAACATCGCATCTGCTCCACTTGGTTGAGGACAACAAAATATCTGCTTCTGAAGAAAGAAGGGGAAATAGGAAAGAGTGCTCTATCTATCCTGAATACAATACAGATTACGGAGGATTAAAAAATGTAATAAAATCTAATCATTGTTCTAAGAATATCTGGGTAACAAACTATATAAATTCCCTTGTCATGGTTCCTGGGAAGTAGGGCTTCCTTCTGATGCTAGAAAGGTCTCCAACAATTCTGGAACCAGGGACCGGTTTCAGAAGAAAAATCATCTTCCATGGATCCGGGGACGAGATGGTTTCGCACACAACCTAGATCCCATGCATGCTTAGTTGAAGCTTTGTTCATTCACCCACTGCTTCCACAGCCCGGTTCCTAACAGGTCATGGACCGATACCAGTCTGTGGCCCAGGGGTTGGGGAACCCTGCTTTATTCCATCTAATCCAGGGGTGTCAAATTCAAGGCCCAGGGCCAGATCCAGCCTGTGGAGTGCTTAGATCTGGCTTGCAGGGCCACCCTGGGAACAGCAAAGGACCAGCCTGTGGTGCCTCTGCCAGTGAAAACGGAGCTCGGGAGGGCTGCGTGCAGTCCTCCCGAGCTCCGTTTTCACGGGCAGAGTGCTCGGGCCACCACAGGTGCCCCTGACACGAGTGACATTGAGCTGGCCATGCCCCCCCTTGGCCCCCCAGGTCAAACACAACCCTGATGTGGCCCTCAATGAAAGGGTTTGACACCCCTGATCTAATCAGATATTAGATATGGACATTTGCAGAAGAAAAAAGCCGATTGTTGCCCTATCAAGGATTTTTAGACAAATATACAGTATGCTTTTTCTATGGTCAGATGGTTCCAATTCCTTTAGAAAAGGACTGGTAGCCTTTTTCAGTAGTTGCCACTTTTAGAATTTTGAGGATATGTCATGAACACTCAGAAAATGGCTGCCACAGCTAGTCATAAAACACTCACTCATTCCGGCTTATTCTTGGGTGAGGAAATAGATGGGGCCATTTTTCAAGTAAAGCTCCAAGGTAATTGTCAGAGTGCGCACAGTGTGACTATGTGAGACAACCCAGGAGCAAATACAGTAAACAGATTTTTGTATTTTAAATAGTGGTTTTATCTACAAAGAATATATACATACACGTACTTTAGTCAGACCTCAAACAAACAGCAATCAGCAATTACAGCACGGAAGCACAGAGAGAGAGAGAGATACGCCCCAACAGGGCCTCTTCTTATTACAGGCTCTTAAAGTGATATCAGTCCAAAAACCTTGGTGACTCATTCCCAGCATTACAGCATCGTAGCAGCTGGTCAGCTGTTAAATCATTACCCTGACAATTTTTGCTGGCAGAGGCACTGTGGACTGGTCCTTCACCGTTTCCAGGTTGGCCCTGCAGGCCAGATCTAAGAATCCCGCGGACCGAATCTGGCCCACGGGCCTTGAGTTTGACACTCCTGTTTTAGTCCAAGGGTTCCCAACGTGTGGGCTGCAGCCCAATTCTGGGCTGTGTCCTAATCGCCACTGGACTGTGTGCTCGTGGCCCCACTCACGCAAGCCTTGTGGGCGCTTGTGGCCCCACTCACACGAGTGTTGCCGTGAATGTCGCAGGCGCTCACATGCACCCAAATGCACACATGCCTCCACTCCCACAAAATCATCTCTGCTCTGGGCTGTCAACCAGGAAAGGTTGGGGGTACTCTGTTCTAGTCCAACCCCTTGTCCAAGGCAGTAGTCTTTATTCTATCCTGGACAAATGGTTGTCCAATCATTTCTTGAAAACCTCCAGGGATGGAGCATCCACAATTCCAAGAGGAAGTTCCTTCTCCTGCCATCCTCCTCTTTCTTCCTTTGCTTGGACTAGCCTCTCTGGCTAATTCGGGCACTATCTAACAAAATGAAATTCAGTGGTGAAAAAAATAACGTTCTACATTTAGGCAAGAAAAACCAAAATGCACAGATACAGTATATGTGGTACCTTGCTCAATAGTACCATAGTAACTGTGAGAGGGGTCTTGGAGTCCTAGTGAATAACCATTTAAATATGAGCCCGCCCTGTGCTGCAGCTGCCAAAAAAGCCAACAAGTCCTAGCCTGCATAAACAGAGGGATTTGTATCCAGTTTTGGTCGCCACGATGTAAAAAAGATGTTGAGACTCTAGAAAGAGTGCAGAGAAGAGCAACGCAACAAAGATGATTAGGGGGCTGGAGACTAAATCATATGAAGAACAGTTGCTGGAACTGGGTATGTCTAGCTTGATGAAAAGAAGGACTAGAAGTGACATGATAGCAGTCTTCCAGTATCTCAGAGGCTGCCACAAAGAAGAGGGAGTCAAGCTATTCTCCAAAGCACCTGAAGGCAGGACAAGAAGCAATAAGGATGGAAACTAATCAAGGAGAGAAGCAATCTAGAAATAAGAAGAAATTTCCTGACAGTTAGAAGAATTAATCAGTGGAACAACTTGCCTCCAGAAGTTGTAAATGCTCCAACACTGGAAGTTTTTAAGAAGAGATTGGACA
>JANHJO010003686.1:29958-47560 GCA_032468235.1 Pseudoxyrhopus heterurus | reverse complement strand
TATTTTCTTTGGCCCCCCGAAATAAGCACTTGGTGTTAGTTTCGGGGTGGTCTTTTTTTTTTTTTTTTTGAGGTGCAGGAGGATCACCTCCTTGAGGTTGCAAGAAGGGCTGCCTCCTATGCTGGCCACGCCTACCCCTTCACTAGGGCTTACTATTGGGGTAGGGTGTATATTATCCCCCGCAAAAAAAAATTAGGTTTGGGCTTATTTTTGAGGTGGGTCGTATTGTTGGAGAAACAGGGCATTTTGCTGTTTGTTCTTGCTCCATCTTGCTGGGTGGCAAAAAGTCTGGGAAATTGAAAGGGAAGAGAGGCCAAAATGAGAGAGCTAAGAGGCTGGAGACCCCCTTTTTAGAGAGGGAGAGAATGACTATAGTGCAGAGAATGAAGTAGAGAGAAAAAAGTTGGTGGGTGGGAGGGCAGGATTGCTGTCCATATCACAATTTGAGAAAATAACCAAATCTTCCAACAATTTTCTAGTGTGTATAGTATTTGACCTTAATATATATAAACAATATGATATGTTTGCTTGGGTGCTGGACATTCTTGTCCTTTGAAAATCAGATAAGAGTTAACCCCAGAATTTTGGTTATTTTTCCATTCTGGCAGATTGAATCAGCTTCTCCTAAAGGAACAAAGAAAAGAAGAAAAAGGCATAAAGCCAGAGGGATTTAATTCTAGGGTAATTTAGCATGCTTTCCTGAGTCAACTATTGTTAACAATCTGTATCATGGCGATTTTCTTAGATATCATTTGTAAATTATATACTTGTTTGATACCCACATTTTTTACAAAAATCTGCTCTTAAGCCAGGAGACAGATTCAAAATCTTACAATATATATTTATTCGACAGTATCTTTGCATAAATGCAGATGCTTGTTTTCAGGCAACAGTATCTCAGATAAATATTTAGCCTTTGGGATGCATTGAGGTTATGGGAAATGTTTGAACCAGAAGGGCTGTGGAAAGCTTCACTGGTGTTGCATGGGGCTCTTTGGGAATGTATTTCTCATACCTGTTGTTTCCAAGGCTTATTCAAAATGACATTTTTTTTGAAAAACAGATTGAAAGGGGACAAATTTTATTGATGAATTCCTGAAGAAGTATTCCATCAGAAGAGAGTATTTGTAGAACCATGCAATCCTTCATGCTCTCTGAGCTTGGTTGTTTGTTTGCAGGTATTTCATTATCCAACTAGGTAACATCATCAGTGCTAGAAAATGTGAGGTTTGTTCCCTATTTACATACAGTAGTTTTTCTAACCAGTGTTGATACGGCTGTGATTTTCTCTTTGGGGGATCCTTGATGAGGGTATTGTTTTCTGCTTGATTGTTTGCGTGGTGTCAATCACTGTTTATCTGGGTATTGGCTGCTGGTTTTTATCTTTCTGTCTTAGTGTTTTTATTGTCTCTTTTGAGGTCTGTAAATGTGGTTTATCTCTATGTGTCCATTGAGGGCTGATTCCCTACCATTTTTGGATTTAGCTTGGACTAGGATGTTTACAATTTATCTGTGGAGATTATGGTTAAATCTGTCCATGACTTCTGAGATTAAGGGGCCTCTGCTAGACTTCTGCTTACCTTTCCTACATAATGATAGTTTGTTTGTTTGTTTGTTTGTTTGTTTGTTTGTTTATTTATTTATTGGAATTTCTATGCCGCCCCATTCCCAGAGGACTCCTACAATCCTAACACAATATGTTGTAGAAGAATCCTGTTTTTTTTCTTTTCCAGTTATTGGGTTGTTTGGTTTACTTAAGATGTTTTGGGGGGGCTTTCATTGAGTTGTGTTCTATGGTGATTGTAATTGTTTGTTGGTTATTTCATTCTGAGATGTTTTTCGTGTATGATAGCGCTATCCATTTTATTGGAAGAAGTACAGTATGGGAAACAGACCACCTACACAGCATCTTCCAACAAAACATAACTTTATCAAAAAGTGCCTGGCAACTCAACCGCATTATAGCACAACCAACACAAGCTATGAAAAGGATAACATCTGCAAGCAAATAACCAACTCAGAGAGCACCAAGGATTCTGCAAAAATGACTGGCCAAAAAAAAGTGTATCAGATGCACATGATGCTTAATTTGCAGATTTGAGGGATTGTGACTATAACAGCTTGCTGGTGAATAGGAGTTTTATTTCACTGATCATTTAAAAACCTATTTCTACCGAAAGCAAGCCAACTTTCAAAGCTTGGGGGTAAATTGGAAAAGTAGCTCGTATTTCTGTTTTGCTCAATGATTGCAAAAAAGGAGTTTTGGTTTCTTTTTTTCAACTAGCCCATTTTACTATTTTTGGAGGGTGATATAATTGCCTTAAGCTCCAGAAACACATTTCACCTCAGCTAATTTTTCCCTAGAAAGTAGCTGCCATTATCCACTTGATATGTGTCTCTATCACACTTAAAAATCTCAGCAATTTGTTTGGTCTCTCACAATTTAGCTAGAATTCGAAGATTCTCAGAGGAAGTTATTTTCTAGCATGTTTACCTTAGTGATTGTTTCTATAACGATGATAACTATTTCATGTAGCATAAGTCTGTCTCTTATTTGCCCTTTTCTAGACAACAGGAGAGCATCTTTGCTTGACCCCTGTCATCATTAAATCACCTAACTGCTAGTTAAATGTCCTGTCTGTCCTACTCTTGATTACTTTCAATTGAATCATTTTTATTCCCCCAACTTTCTGCGTGTATGTTTAGAACATGCATTAAATTGTATCTAGAGAATTGTTGTAATCAAATGGTGGCCTCACTTGTAAGTAAAACGATTTCCGTGCTGCTCCTCTTATTCTTGAGGTTATGCTGCAAAATAGACCACACGCCAATAGCCAAGTCTCTAGCCACTTAAACATGTAAACAGTCTGGCTTCTTACGAAGTGGAAAAAATTCTTGTGCAGTGTTTTTAATATGATCAGCATGTTAAAGTTCTGTGTGCGGCTATGTCAGCTTTGTTTGGCGCAATCTTCTCTTTTGTAGCCTCCCCATAATGTGGAACCAAATTGTTTACTTGTGTAGATGTTATGTAGCAATTAGTTTCTGGGGTGACTTAAGTGTATTCATATTTTTCCGTCGACTGAGGAAGGAAGCTGCATGCTTTTGGAACTGATGTTACCAGAGCCATTTTATGAAGAGTTATAAAACCTTTTCATCGTCATCATAAAACAATTGGCAAGTTTGCGTTGAATTTTGACTTTGTTTTGATTTTGTCTGTTTCTAGTCATCTTATCCTCTTTATGTTCGGAATGCCTACTCAGAATTTTACTTTTCATTCTAGATATATGCACAGCCACATTTTCATTTGGGCAGAAGAGATAAAGTTCAGTATAAGTTTTCTGGGGTCTTATTGCTAGCAGTTTGTAATACAGTGGAACCTCGGTTCGCGAACGCTTCCGTTCGTGACCAAATCGGTTCCTGACCAAAAAAGCCAGCCACGTTTTGAATCGGTTCACGATTCAAAATTCGGTTGGCGAACAAAAATGGCACGGAAAGATTCCTCTTTCCACGCCGATTTTCCCTTCTGTGCATGCGCAGTGTTGCAGTGCACGCACAGCATGCACATATGCGCAGCAGTGTCGTTTTGAAACGTGACTAAATCGGTTCACGACCAAAGTCCGGGAATGGATTGCGGTCGTGAACCGAGATTCTACTGTATATTCATTTTTTTCGTTTTCTCTTTTTGAGCCAAAATGACATTTCATACCATGCAGTAAGTATTGGAAAACATCTAGCTGACCACTCTTGGAAATTGATCACCTTGACAATGTGGATCCTATTTCTGATCCTGGAGGACCCTTCTTATGTCCATAATTGCACATCAGGAACACACATGGTGAAAAGTACTAGGTTTTTGTACTTATTCTCCCAATGGTTTGGTCTCTTCTAATGGTTTTCTTATGGCTGCGTGTCAGATGGAATGAGAATGGCCAGTGGCCAAAGATGATGGAGTTGTAGGCAAAAACTTTAGAAAGGGATCCTATTGGAGAAATAATCTAATTAAGATAGCAATCTTTCAATACTGCTTTAAATTTATTTCCAAAGTACCAAAGGCAAGACAAGAAATAATGGATGGAAACTAATCAAGGAGAGAAGCAACCAAGAATTAAGGAAAAAATTCATGACAGTGAGAACAATTAGTCAGTAAAACAGCTTATCTCTAGATGCTCCACCACTGGAAGTTTTCAAGAAGAGATTGGACCTCCATTTGTCCAGAATGGTAGAGCCCTGCTCGTACAGGGGGTTAGACTAGAAGACCTCAACGGCTTCTTCCAACTTTGTTATTCTGTGATTCCAAGATGATTTCCTGCATCTTACAACCTGAGAAAGAGATGGGCTTTATTTTCAGTAAACCTTTCAGTGTCCAACTAGTGGCAGCCGTAATCCCCTGGTTTCAGAAAGCTGGGCAGGGTCAGCCATAGTAGTTATAGGAGTATGCAATGCTTCAGATTCAGTTTGGAAGAAAGGTTTCAAAGTGCATGGGAGTGTGAACACAGCAATTGCCAGAGCAGCTCTGTCTTTTTCCAGCATTGTGTGACTGCAGTGGAAGAACCCTGCCGCAGCAGCTGTGCAATCTGGAAAAAGAAGCTCTTTTTTAATGAATTACAGAAGTGTTGCATTCATATTCCCCAGGCTTCCAAGCCATCTCTTCTGATTCAAATATTAACCATTAAGGTTAGTACTAGATGGGAGATCATTAAAAAAACCAACCAATTATTATTTCTATTTTGAATTTTAGCTTTCTGTTTTGAATTTTAAAAAGATAATCAGGTTTATTTTTTACATCAGGCAGACATTTTTAGGTAAACTAATAATGACTTTTGAAAAAGAAGCAGGATTAGATTATTAACTCGATCAAGTTATTTCAGAAGCATATGGATAGATAGATAGCTTTTATTTCTGGACAAGACTATTTGGAAAAGCAGTGTTGTCTTCTTTCTCCATGCTTTAGAACAGGGGTGTCAAACTCAGGTCATCACGGCGGTGTCACGTGATGTATCAGGACTTTCGCCCCACCCCTTGCTAAACTGGGCATGGGCGTGGCCAGCATGTGACGCATCCGGCCCATGGCCCGGGAGTTTGACAGCCCTGCTTTAGAACATGTTCTGCTGACATAATAATATAAGTTCAATCTTAGAAAACAATCATGAAATACGATGTGCAAAAAGATTCAAGGCAGTTAGATATGAGTGCAAAAAAGATACAGGGTTATATTAAACAGAAAATTAAAAGTTAAATAAAATGTCAGTGGTAAAATGTCGGATCCCAAGAGGGCAGTACTATATGCAAAGAGAAGAATATGAAATGGGATAATTTTCTCCTGGGTTTGCAAGGTATCCCTTTTAGAAGCCAAACACCTGATTGTGCTGTTAAAACATAATTAAGTGCTGAACAATAATTCTGGGGTTTATTTTTTACTTGCTTTCTATTTTCTAAGAACGGACTTCTGACAGTGAGAATATTGGAAGAAATTAATCAAAGCTGAAAGACACTTGGGTACCAAAAGCTTGATGTTGACCAGTGTTGGATTTCAGCAAGTAGGAGGAAGAAAAGTAATGTCTAAAAGTTAATGGGCCAGCAATTACTCACTGATTATATTAACCTTAACAAGTTCTAGATTTGCTGGGAGAGATTTTTTTTTTTTAAAAAGAATGGACAATAGAATATCATTGCTTTTTGTTGGCATTTTAAAATACAGAGAAGGTGAGAAGAGTGTTCTTTATTGAAAGACCATGTTTTCTACACAAAACACACAAACTCTGCCTAATTCGGGGGGAAATGTCAAAGGGCGAGCGCGCGCCCTCTTCGTTTTTCGAAATACTGTAGAGCGTGGTGGTGGTGGTGGTGTTTTCCTCACAGCTCCCCCACCACACACAAACACACACACACACACACAAACGTTTCCCGCCGCCTAACCCAAACCCACGAAATGCTGAGCGGCGTCCTAATGACAAGGACGGCCCCCTTCCTCTGGCACAAAGGGAATCCACGCCGGGGAAGCTGCTGGGCGGTGGACGGGAGGGGGGGGGTTCAATTGCCACAAACCTTGTGGAGGGAACCGCGCCCCCCACAATTTCATTCCCAAAACGCGCGCACACGCACACACCTGCCTGTCTGTATTGGGAGGAGGGAAACCTGCCGTGCTCAGCGTGGCACACCTCTCCCCATTAGATAATGGGATGTGCGCAGGCATGCAAGGCAGCCAGGTCCTTATTGCAAGGGAAGCCACCTATATGGCAGCACGAACGCGCGTGGGTTTTTTATTTTTTTTGTTTTCGTTTTTGTTTTTTTAGAGCGACGGATGCAGCCAAAGCGGCTGAAGGGGTTGCCCCATTAAAGGTGTCAGAGAAAGGCAAAGCACCCCTCACAGCGCAAGGGGAAAGCTGCCGAGTGGGGATGCCTGATCGCCAGCCTCTCAGCAAAACGATAGAAACAATGCCCGGTAAACGCGGCCGTGACTGTCGCCTGCCGATGCCAGATTCCCTTTTCCAGCCTTCTTCCAACCTGGCGACCTCAAAATCCCCGGAATCCCCAGACAACGTGGACAAAGGCACCAGATGACAAAAAGCAACCCTGCTTCCTAAAGGATGCCCACATTGAAATCAATCGAAAGATGGCAGCCTGCTTTTCCGTAGAGGGGGAGCAGCATTTCGAGCACCTCTAAGAGATCGTTTTAATGATTTCTGTTAACCTAAAAAATCTTATTTTCCACATCGTGTTACTAGGGGAAGTTTTCAAGGCATCATCTCTGATAAGATTTGATTAAATCGTGGTTTATTCACAGGAAAGCAGAAGTCTTAAACGGTTCTTTTCATTCCCAAATCTAAGAGTAATTAACATATGCAATGCTGCTTTTCTTTTTAAAATGGTCTTATTGTTTCACTGCTTTTAATCTTATCAACTACCCCAATCCTGTGGAGCTGAGTAGCCACTAAATCACACAAATGAAATAAAACCTAAAGTAACTCAAAAGTTACTTAACATTACCAAAATCACGTAAGCATAACAAAAACAACCTCTTTAAAGTTGTGCTCAGGATACTTCATCTCATCAGTTTGTTAATAATAGCTAACTTATGTCACTGATTCAATCTATTCAAATTGCTTACATTGTGTGGCAATACTTGGAAGTTTCTGAAATTCAAATCTTATTTTCCTTCAGTCTTCTCTAAAACCTCAAGAACACCCCAGGAGTTCTTGCATATACAGGTCTTCCTGTGAGCCAAGGCCCCCATCAGACAATATTCTTCTCCATCAGCTAAGAGGCCTTTCCTTATTCTTTGTATTCCTTGATATTTCAGTGCTGAGTTCAACATAGTAAAAATGTTATGTAGGTAAATGCAGTTTGGTTGTTGCAATTACTATGAAATAGAATTATTTTAC
This sequence comes from Pseudoxyrhopus heterurus, assembly GCA_032468235.1. Taxonomy (NCBI): domain Eukaryota; kingdom Metazoa; phylum Chordata; class Lepidosauria; order Squamata; genus Pseudoxyrhopus; species Pseudoxyrhopus heterurus. The sequence goes on along the minus strand of JANHJO010003686.1, from coordinate 40,178 downwards.
TTTTCATTTCATTAACTTAAATTGGCTTAAAAAGTTTCCTGTGGCATACAGCCTGATATTGGTCTAAGATAGGTAGATAGACAGACAGACAGACAGATTTCTTCTTATTTCCTCTTAGATACCACACAAAATCTATCCTGTACTTTCCCATTACGATGTTATTGAACTGCAATCTTCATAGACTGCTGACTGAATGAGCATAGTAGATGTAATTCAGAGAAGTTGAAAGTTGGAAACCCATAGATCTACAAAGAATCAAAGAATGAAGACCAAATACTTCTCAAAATATGTATCAGGGGCATTAGAGATCATGCATTAAGGTTTAATACTTCAGCATGTTTAACAAATAAATATTTATCAATCAGACTGGGCATGCTAAAATTTTATGTCACGCTCCACTATAAATGTCAAGGAGATTTGTAGCCACTTAAGATGTACATCGGTGTCTATTGTCATAAGCCAGATATTGCTATTCTTTTGAATGTAGTGGGCATATTTGGAATTTTGAGATTATGTCACACTCAAATTTACAAAATACTTAACAATAATGGGTATGATCAGTCATAAAACGTACTTACCAGTAAGAAACTAGGAAGTTGTTCCCCAACCCTCTCCTTTCAAGTTCTAATTGTATGTGATATGGATTTATGCACTAAAAATAATGTCGAAGAAACTTATGTCAACCTCTTAGCCTTAATAAGTTTGTTGACATTATAATGGAACTGGTCCACATTGGCAAGATGTTGGTCAACCTAATTGGGCCAATTCAGCATTTCTACAAACATCAAAACTAACAAATGGTTTGTTACAATGGTTTCTCAGTTCACAAGTCACTTAAGCAGTCCAGATGTATATGCAGATCCAATACAACACTCCAAGTCAAGGACAGATGAGGGTCCCTTTTTTCTATATTTATATGAGTATAGAATTATTATTTTTTCTATCTTTCTGAGATTGTCTAGTGTCAATGTAATTTACTTCTCCAGCTAAAGAAAGCCTAGTTGGCTATATTGTTGTAATAGGGAAGGAAGTTATACTCATTGAAGCCAAGATTATAATAAGTCAAAAAGAAAGAACTGTGAAGGTTTTTTTTTCAGGAGTATTATATGTGATGTCATGGGGGTAATCTACTTATTCTTTATCAGGAAAATGATAGGGAATAAGCCAATGTGATGATAGCTTGTTTTGGAAATTGCTTGAACAAAGACAATTTGGAAACATAATGCCTTTTTTAGAAATATCTGAAAGCCATACTGTCAGTCCTTTAGAGGAAAAAAAAAGTTTTTTAAAAAAACTCGTATTTTCTATTTTTTTAAATAAATAAATAAACCCTCTTCCCCTTTGATTTAGAAAGTGCTGCAAATCTGCTTTCCTTAAGAAAACTCTTTACTTTTCTAATGCTTGTTCTGTCTTTTGGATTTTGTCTTCTGTAAAGCTGTATCAGAAGTCACACTTTATCTAGATTTTCTCTTTTAAAATTCTGCTATTTTTTCATTCAGGCAACTTTGATATGTCAAATGCATTGAATTTACTTTTTAATATTGTGCTTGTTCCAGCTATCATTGCTACCACCATTTTCATTCCTGCCTTAAATGTATCATAAGCTAGTTCCAGAAATACTAGTAGGTTATGTTCAGCTTATGGCTGAACTTCTTGCATTTCTTTCCAATGCTGGAATTTTCTTTCTTTCTTTCTTTAAAAGGAAGCCAGGAGAAACCACAATGACTCCTCCAGAGCTGTGTGCTTCAGTAATCATATCCATGCTTATATGCAGAGAATGGAGATCAGATAAATTCCTTTCAAAAGACTATGCACCTGAGGAAACTTTATTTCTTCACATAACATCTTATATGTCCAGGGTCATAACCAAAGGTGGTGTTCCATGTTTCCATGACTGTTGACTCTTCAGCTCAAAAACCTCAAAGAAACTATCATCTAATGTTGATTTTAGAGAGCTTGCCTCAATATACAGGTCCCCAGAGAGTGAGGAAGGAAAAATAACAGGAAAATGTGAGATAGGTTTGCACACATGCAATAAGGAAATAAGCAATAGAAACAACTTTTTTGTGTAATATTGCAGCATGCAATTATTGAAAAATTGTATTTTTAATATTTAATATTTATCTTAAAAAATAATGGACCCATTACAGCTTTGCACAAGGCTCAGCAAATACCTAGCAATGTTGACCCATAATGGTGCTTTAGATGAATTTCAAAAGCACTATGAAAAGTCACTCAGAATTACTATACTTATTGTTTCTATATCTACAGAATACCGACCCTCATTCGTAATATCAATCTTTTTTTGTATGTTGCCTCAAGAAGGACAGAACATGATATACTAAAATACTAATTCTCTGGTGGTTACATTAGTGAATCATGAGAAGCAGGAAGTTAATATATTTAGTAATCTTAAGTTCAAATAGTTATATGATCAGTCCTTTTACAACATCATTTACAACATCCCTAAAGAACATGGATGGCTAAAGTGTTATATCTATATATGCAGATTGCATTGCTTTAGAAGTGCATTAATTTATCATATGCACCTAGCAATCCTAAATTAGAAAGTGGCAAATAAATTAGCAAGTTAAGAGGACTAGTTAATTCAACATACATAAATTATGAATTGGTAAATCAAAACTGGAATAGGTAGAGTATGCAGATTATGTAATATAGTGAGCTTAACAACAACAACAACAACAACAAAAAGCAGCGTTATTTAACCCAGTTCTCAGCTTATTTTTCTTACAAATGTTTCCCATATTAACTCTGGCATCACAACTTCTGGTTCCTATGACCTGCCTATTGATCTCAGGTTTACCGCAAAATGCTCAACATTTCATGAGAATTGTCACATATTCATTTATCCTTATTATCCCACATACAAAATTTCCAGACAACTCCTGCAAATATTTGAAAAGATCTACCCATGGTTTGCATGGACAAAGATTGCAATGCCACTCTAGTTCTTAAAGTAAATGGGGAAAGAGGATACCATCTATTCTAGTCCTTTGCCCATGACAGCAAAATATCGTGGAATGGCTCTGGTGCAGTTCCCTGGATATCCCAAGCTCAGTACACATGAAAGGAATATAAATGATATAATAAATAAATCATATAAATAAAATAACCCCCTTCCAGTTATGGAGACAATGTCACTGCAGCTTTTTTAAAGTAAAAAGGAAATTCTGGACCAGGGAACAGCCCCAAAAATAGGCAGATTGCGAGTAACAGGCAGGCTGATTAACTCTGAGATGCAAGCAGCATCAAAGGGTGATTATTTATCTGGGGATAACATGCCAGATGTTTGAAATGAAAGCCAAATGTTCATTCTAGGTATGCACTAGCACATCAATGGAGGAGAGGGAGAGGCACATGCTCAGGAATACCAATGGGGAGTGCAAATAGCTAATGACTTGGAAAGCTCTTGCTGTCTGAAAACATATTACGCTGACTAGGAAGCTGCAGCTGCCTTTCCCTTGCAGAGCGGAGTGGGATAATGCCAGGCAGGCTTCTCAGGATGAGAGTGAACCTGACTGAAACACAATAGATTGTTTATCTTAAAAGCCTATCTACAAACAATAGGTGCCCATACATTCAAGAATGATAAAGGCACCTTTTAGAAACAACACTTTTTATGCCTTTTCACTGTTAATCTGCCTATAAATAGTAGGCTGGTTTTATGCCTATTCATGCTAGAACCAAGCTATTGATATTACTTAAATGACCGGGAAGGAGGAGTATTTTTTCTTGTCCAATTCCTACACACTGCCTGGACACATCCTTGCAATTTTCTTGGTAAGATTTTTCGAAGTGGTTTACCGCTGCCTCCTTCCTAGGCTGAAAGAAAGGGACCGGACCAGGATCTCCCAATTGGCTTTGTCTCAGGTGAGACTAGAATTCAGGGCCTCTCAGTTTCTAGCCTGGGGCCTTAACTACCTACATCAAATTGGCTCTCGAGTTTGAGTAACTCATATTAATTTTGATAGGAGACAATCATATGAATATTTCACAAGAGATATTAATTTAAAGGGGCCTCCGTACATTCAAAGAGGAATCTAATGTTGCTTGTCCAGCCTTTGCAATCAAATTCCTTCCTCCTGACTTCCACTTTTCAACACTTCCCATCTCCAGCTTCAGCCCTGGAAAGTTGGAGCAGGGGGGAAGGGGTGGTGGTGGGGTGCTTCAAGATGTTAATTACCTCCTCCTCCTTCCATAAGCAGAAGTTATTTCCGCTAGTGCAAACATATCATTAGAATCTGTTCTACTTCTGGTTGGCGGGGAAGAATGCCTTCCAGTCATCCTTGGCTCCTGGTGACTGCCTGGACAAGTCTCTGCAGTTTCCTTGGCAAGATTTCAGAAGTGACTTGCCCTTGCCTTCTTCCTAGGGCTGAAAGTGACTAGCCTAAGGTCACCCAGCTTCCTTTGTGCCTAAAATAGGATTAGAATTCACAGTCTCCAGTTTTTAGCCTGGTACTTTTACCATTTCACCCAATTCACTCTCAATTCTGGCTCTGATCCATGTAAATAAACCTTGCCCACATAAGGCCTATCTAAGATACGGTTTTTACATCAGGGGTGTGGAAACAGTGAAGGACCGGCCCGCGGTACGTCTGCTAGCAAAAACGGAGTTCAGGAGGGCTACTCCGTTTTTGCTGGCAGAGGGTTGCAGGAGGCCGTCACAGCTGAAAACGGAGCTTGGGAGCCTGTTTTCGCTGGCAGAGCGCTCGGGCCCCCACAGGCACTTCCGACACAAGTGATGTCAAGCTGGTCATGCCCAGCTGGACCCCTGAGATCAAACACAACCCTGAGACGGCCCTCAATGAAATGGAGTTTCACACTCCTCGTTTACATCATAGTATGATAGCTGATAAAACTTTAAGCCATTAAGTTTCCATTTTGTTTGATGGAAAGATGTTGAAAGGAAAAATCTCAGTTAAACACTATAGTCTTGGACCATAGCTAATAATTTTCTCAGTATTTCAAAAATGGCAAATTTCAGAAAAAGGCATCTTATCCAAGAAGCGTGGGCATTTTTATACCAGTACATTTTATTCCCTAATCTCAATTATAAATTTTGATGAGCGATTACCTTTATGACCAGTGAGAACACAAGTCAATGCTCTCTCTAACTGAGCAACAGTAGAATACATCCCAGCATTATAAACCTTTCCTCACACCCAACCCAGACAAAATGGAAATCAGATATTTTAATTTGTTTCTTTCCTCCATGCTTGCTTGTCTGGCTGCAGAAAAGAAAAGAAAAAGAAAAAAATGGATGGGTGCTGTGAGGGGGAACTGCTATGCTGTCAATCCTCCATTCCTTTTTTGCCTTGAAAAGATCATTTGTCTGAATGAACCAGAAGCTATGAAATCAGGTGATGAAGAATTCCCATTTGTGGGAAAATATCCCATCTACCAACTCTGCAAACCTTCGCTGTTTTAACTGAGACGACCGCATTTAGCAAAATTACATAAATGCTGCAGCTGAGTCATAAATAAGCTGCCAGATACAGATGGTTACATGAATAAGCACAGATTCAGAACCACTCCTGGAGCAGTGGCTACAAAGGCCCTGTGAAGTGCTCTGAGGTGAATCATGGTATCCACGGTTGAAATTTAATTTACGTCATGTGGTTACTGCAGGGATGAAGATACTTTTTCCAGTTTAGTCGAAAAATCCTCACATGGGAAAGATCTCTGAGGCTGAATTCTAATGATGGGTGTGTGCCGAAGAAAAATGAGCGCGCCGTACCTACCTAGAGAAACAGAAACCAGTCATTTGGAGGAAACACATGCACCCTATAGGAATGTCTATGTCCTTTGTGGCAGCAAGTGTGGCAGCCAACGAAAGTATGCAAAAAAGCTGCAGAATTAAATCCAGCAGAACTTAATTAAAATTGCTGATTGTGATCTTCACAGCACACCCTACTATTACTACTACTACTGCTGCTATTGCTACTCATGACAGAAACAACATATCCAAACTGATACATGATTTCTGTTAAAGCTAAAATAGGAATTTAAACTTACTGTAAACTGTAGAAACTTACTGAATGTTAGGATGATTGACTGTCAGTAGGGGAAGAAGAACTCTGAAGTTTTATTGTAACCGACTGGGACACTATGAACATATAGCAATTCCAGATGGTTGAAGAATAATAGAGAACAAATTTCAGAAGGCCAGAGAGCTGCTCCCATAAGGACAAAAAGGGAGAAGCTGGAACACTTTTAAAAAGTACAAACCACATTCTATCCACATGGAGATCAAAGACCAAAAGAAGTCAAAGGGTAAGGACGTGCCTGGACTGAATTCAAAGAATTGGTTGGCTAGATTAGATATGTGAACCAGAAGTCCTTCCCTTACAGGTTCACCTTGCTAAGCTAAAAACATGCCGCCACTATATACACTATGAGGAGGATATTACTAATCAATTTCACAGACTTGCTCTAAACATTCCAATGGGACAAAATGCAATGTTTATGAGCGTTCTAAAAACTATAGCTATTTTGCTATTTATAGGTGCTTTAAAGGGCTAGTGCTGCCTGCAAAACACTCTCAGTGATTTCTGCATTATGCAACTTGACACCAGTTCTGTCTGTAAACACTTGAGTTTATTCCATTGCCCCAAGCAATCTATCAGCAGCACTAGCACCAAAGTCATAAAAAGACCTAAGCAGAGCAGAAAAGCCAGTGTAAACCATGTGGCATGAAAAATGCCACTTCCTCCATCACTAACTGAGTTACTACAAAAAAAGCCAATTGCTCACAAAGCCAAGTAGAGCTTCACAATTGATCCAATGAGATCCACCACGACCAAATGAGGAGCAGAAAAGCAAATATGGGCATAGTATCTAGACAACTGCACACAAATAGAACAAGATAACTGTAGAATGTGGAATTAGGCTTACTGTTCTCATGGATTCAAGGTCTTGCTATTCAGTTTTGCTATTCATAGTTTTATGCTAGAATGGAGCCCTCATGAATTACAAGGACCTTTGTAATGCAGTGAGGTTGGGAATGAAAGTGGTTATTTCCAGAATTTTGCAGAATAAAAACAAAATTAACATCCTTTTAGCTTTGTTGGAAGTCAGTTTGGTATAGTGGCTAGAAACTGGGAGACCTTGAGTTCTAGTCCAGCCTTAGGCACAAAGCCCACTGGGTGAGCTTGAACCAGTCGCTTTCTCTCAGCCCTAGGAAGGAGACAATGACAAACCTCTTTTAAAATAACCTTGGCAAGAAAATTGCAGGGACTTATCCAAGCGGTCTCTGAGAATCAGACATGATTGAATGGAAGAAAGAAAAAAAACTTCATTAGAGAAGATAAAAGACAATGCAATCTCCCCAGCTTGACCAACTCATTGGTAAAGGAGGACTAGAAACATATATCAGATTTTTAGGATTATTTAACTTAACACCTTGGTCCTCACAATAAACCAGCCTATTCCAAATTTATGAGAATGTTCCTTTCTTGACTGTGGTATTGTGGTAAGCTACACACCCCGCCCTAGCAGAATGAAATATTTTGAGGAATATTTTAAAAAGGCAGGATAAAATATTTCCCCTAAAAGAGAAATAAAAAAATCTTAAGGGACACAGAAACTCAGAGCCTCAGCTCCCTGCCCCCAGCAGATATTTTGTGCCCATTAAGAAAGACTGGGCCAGCCTATCTACAAAACAAAAGACCTTCAGCTTCAGGGTGAAGGGAATAAGACATGACCCTTCAGGACATAATACGATTAACCCACTAAGACACAGAACTCACTACATTGCACAATCACCTGAGGACATTGCATCACCCTCAAAAACTTCAACCAAACTTAGCTCAGACAACCTATAGAGCCAGCTATGTCACCTACAAACCCCAACACGGCCCCATGGGAGTCTGACAACAGTCAATAGAATATATGTTCTTGCACAGGAACAGGAAGTCCAAGTGCAAAGCCCAAGAGAAGATGTAAAAACCCCTCACCTTCAACTCCATGTGTTCAGCTGCACCAGAACCATGTGCTTGGTGGTTCTGCTTCATCATTAAACCATCTTTCCAGTCAGCCTCCATGTTTCCAGTGTCTTTCTCCTGGCTTGGAACTGAACCAGATGGATATTTCTTCCAACAATTGGGGTGGCCACTGTAACCTACAATTTAAAACTGACTCTTCCACTGTTTTTATTCTATTTAACGTCATTCAAATATATTCACAAAAGGTAGAAAAAGAATCTTACAGTCTAAACTTCAGATATGAAAACACCCACATGCACTCAGAGGTCACAAGACTAAAATTAAAGAAAAACATTAAAAAGTATCGCTTTATTATCTCAGGAAAAGAATCTACCAAATTATTCGTCTCTCAGTTAAACAGCAACAATAAAATACGTAGTATAATTGCCATCATTAAGAATACTTGGAATATAACATATCATAACTCTTGATCTTTTAAATCAGCACTTTTTGTTTTATTTTTACCTTTGACTTTGTAATCTGAGTTAAAGGTTACTGTGGATGATATTTCTTTATTTTTTAAAATAATAATGAACATTCAAAATTGAAGTCATTCGTTTACCTTCTTAAATAGGAAATAATGAACTCTATTAAATGTATGAAGACAAATCTTTAAGTGGTGATGATATAACATTGACAGTGATTCTCATACAGAGTCTAAAGAGGATACTTCATAGAGTTGTTTATCCTATGCAATCTGGTTTCATACAAGGGCAACAAGCCTCAGGCACTATTAGATTACTGATATCTTAGATATAGAGTCAGAAAAATCAGCAGTAGAAGTTTTATTGAAAATGAAAACATCTTTGATATGCTGCAGTTCAAATCTGTGGAACAATTTGGTCAAATATGGATTTCCTCTTTTTTTTCTTTTTTTAATTGAATCAAAATGTGGTATTCTCATTTGGTATCCTCATGTGGTACCCTTCAACCAAAGTGATCAGAAATGAAGTTTTCACCCATTTATCAAAATATGTTCTGGAATTTCTCTTTATCTCCTCTCTTATTTAATTTGGCACTGAAAAAAATTGACCTAGTTTCAGTGAATCAAAGGACAGCAGGGGAATAGATGTGGCTAGAGTTAAACAAACACTGCTATTATATGACATGATTTATTATGTTGGATTGACAATTAGGAAGCCTCTATTGCAAGTTTATAAAGCTGACATAGTACAGAAGATTGGTACAAGTTTTCAATTAATTGGAGTAAATCTCATATACTTCCTATTGGTTCTAAAATGTCTATAGAAATCTGTAAAAAATTGTGTTTACTTTCTTTCCAATATCTTGAAACAATTGTTTCACCTGTGTTTCTTTATATGTGTAAACGTTTCAACTATTAGATTAATAGTTATATAAAAGATGGTTAAAAATCCCCAGAAGTTGAGGAAAAAAGAGTCATGTTGCAAAAATGAATATTACTTCAAGACAGATATACTGTATGTACGTAGTGTGATTCTACATCAATACTTTTAAATTATTTTAAGCAGATGGATAAGTTATTCATAATGTTTTAATCATAAGACAAACCCCAAATTATTTTTTATTTATCTAAGAATGGGGATTTTAACTTTCCTAAGTTTCAGGTTTATCACTGGTGGAGGTATCTGCAATTTGTGGAGGGGAAAATGGTAGGTTAGAAGTTCCCATATTTTCTTCTATGCACACACAACTTGTATCAAAAACATATTTTAACTTGTTTATCTTTCAAAATTTAACTACCAAGCTAAAAAAAAAAATAAAGGTTTTAGGGTTAGGGTTAGGGTTGCATTAATCCCTTTGACAAATAGCAGGTACTAAATTTCTCTTTCAGTCAAAATTCGATCGTAACTCCAGCATTAAAGATTTCAATTTATAGTTGGAAAAAGAATGATATAAGCCTAATGTTCATTTTTATTTACATGTTAAGCTTGTATTTTGAGTTAATCTTAGTTTGAAAATTGCCCACCAATTATTTAAAACTCAGAGGTGAATTGAGATAAGATCAGTTAATTGTTAATTTTAAAAAATAGAACTCATCTGAGTTACTACAAAAGAATGGTATTACAGCCGGTTAAACCTATTTTGATTTCACAGACTGTAATCTGACACGCAAATTGGAGAAAACTGCAGTTGGGGTGGTAATGCATCATGCATCTACAGAGGAATTATTGAATCTATCATCTGCACCTCCATAACTGTCTGGTTTGGCTCTGCAACCAAACAAGATAGACACAG
>JANHJO010003686.1:0-10169 GCA_032468235.1 Pseudoxyrhopus heterurus | reverse complement strand
GAGAATGAGGTGGCTGGATGGAGTCACTGAAGCAGTCGGTGTGAGCTTCAATGGACTCCGGGGGATGGTAGAGGACAAGAAAGCCTGGAGGAACATTGTCCATGGAGTCGCGATGGATTGGACACGACTTCGCAACTAATAACAACAACAGAATCTCTTATAAAACAAGAAGGAAAGCCCCACTGCCTTCTCTCTCTGGCTCTGATGAGATACACTTCCCTTCTTCCTTTTTGTTTCTCCTCTTCTTCATTCCGAAGAAATGCAGAAGACAACCAGATAAGCTCTGAGCATTTTTGCGCATCCCAGACTGAAGTTCTTGGAGGCTTCAGAAGCCAGCCAGCCAGCCACACTCAGACTGGATTTGAGGCCAGCCAGTGTGATTTTCATGCAAGCAGGATCCTCCACTAAGTTGTACAGACTTCCTGGATCTCCAAAGCAACCCATCTGAGTTGAATTCCATAGCTTGGAAGAGTCAGCTGGTTTCAGCTCATCAGTTGATATCGATGCCCATTCTTTGATCTGGACTGAGTCCCCATCCTCAGGAGAAGAGTGGTTTGCAGAAGGACCATATTAAGCACACCTTCCCTTCTAACTGTGGATTCATCTAACACTGGTCTTCAAGGACAAAGTGCACAAGCTGCAAAGAAAATGTGCTTCTTCCCTGCCCCGTCTTTCTTCAACACAAAAACACCTATTCTATTCTTATTCTCATTTCCATCTATCCAAAGAGAATAGATAGGCTTCTCCTTAGCCTTGTATATGAATGCTGCATCCAGCTGTGGCTAGATGCCTCCAAAATTCTGATTTTTAGTTAGTTTATTTTTTATGGCAATAAGAATCTCTGTTTTTTTTGCTTGCTCCTATAACTGGATGTTGTGTAAAGTGAATCATTTAACAAGCTCCCTCAGTTCCTCCCATTCTTTGATTTTTTTTTTGCCATTCCTTTATCTTCTGTGGAATTTAATGCTGAATGGAGGATAATTCTCATTTTGGTTTTTCCTCCTTGAATAGAATTTGCAACTCTCCAAAAGCCTAGCCTTTCTCTCATTGTAACAAAAATGCTATTTATGAACTCCATGTCTTTCTCTCATTTAACAATGTGCTTAATTCCCATGGATATATTTTTTTAAAATTATTTTGGTGCTTTATGGTAAGTCTTGATTCCTGGCAAATACTTGAACTAGTCTATAATTTTTTTGGCAAGATTGTCAGAAGGGGTTGATGTCCGTTGGATCACCCAGTTGGCTTTGTACCTAAAACAGGATTAGAACCACAGCCTCAATGTTTTTATCTGGTGCCTTAACCACTATATCAAACTAGCCACTCATAGATCATGACAACTTTAAATATTTTTGTGCTTATTACGTAGTTGATTGCCTTAATGAATATTCAAAACTAATGAAGTAAATAAATTGTTTGGTTAATAAGTATAATTTCATTTTTGGACTTCTGGAATGCATTAGCCTGATTTGTAAGCAACAGTGTAAAAAGATCCTCACAGAACTGGCCCTGTGGGAAGCCACAATAATAAGCTGACTGACAAAAAAAAGGGGGTACCCACATTGGCTACAAAGCACATAGGAGCACTTCAGATCCAAATACTGAGTGCTAATTTTTAAACCTGCATTCCGGTGCTAGATAGCTTTTTTAAAACGATGTATGTTTAATACAACCTGAATCTTGAAGCAACAGCATAGATGGGGAAGAAACTATACTAAAATAAGAAAAATTAAAGTGGGCCCCGTAAGGTTAATTAATGTTCTTATACCATAAACTTTCAAAGCTCAAGCCCACTTCTTCAGAAGAATTAATTCATTGGTCTCCACTGCAGGCCGAAATGACAGAAAAGTCATTTACATTCCGCACTGTTGTAGGGCTGTGCGGGTAACTGCCAGAGTGCTTTTAGTAGCAATGTGCCCTCCTGTTTCCTGTTTCAAATTACAGCACTGAGTTGGCTTATGCCATGTGTTTATGCTGTAATTGCAAAGCAAAAGAGTTTTCCAGAATAGATTTTGCCTAGAATAGGGCTTAAACTGTTTTGAGTTTAATTGGATCACAGTACGAAGGAAGGATCTTATCACATGGTGTCTTTTCCCAATGAGGATTTGGTGATCTCCACTCATACCCCTCCAGGCAAAAACCATTTTTTCATTAAATCAGGTGTCCCCACTGTCAAACTCTGTTCTGCCTTTCATCCCTCTGATCCCAGTCTTTGCCAGTCACTTGATTTCCTTCCAACATAGAAGATATAATGGTATGTGAGGAAGACCTTGGGGGATTAGGTAATGAGATGCCGCCAAGCTGAACAACCAGATAAGGGACAGCATAGCCCACAGCTGAATAGTGGGAAAGACAAGAGACTCAAAAAAGATCCTCCCTAGTTTCTCAGGCTGTAAAGGAGGCAAAAAGAGAACTTCGTACTTTGCAAAATTCTGTTAATGTAGCTTTACAATAAAGTGGATTTAGCTCATCTGGTTGTTATTCTAGTTTTCCTGGCGAAACCAACAGCAAGTGATGAAGAGTAACAGGTTTCATACACCTTGAAGCTATCTGTTAACGTTCTGATGAACCTTTCTCTCTGCTGTTTGACTGATGGGCTGCACCAGGCTGCTAGGAACCTCCACTCCACAGGTTCTTCCCACTCCGCTGGTCTCTTCTCTCTCCATCTTGGGCCCCCGGGTGAACGTTGCTCCAAGGGGAAGTAGAGGGAACTTGGCTTCAGATGCCTTTGGCACCACATCCCGCCACAGTTCCTCGGTCACGACCTCTTCCCGCACAGCTATCTGATCGGATTGCTCCGGCCATCCCTTCGAATGGGTCACCACCATTTGGGTGCCGAAATCCACCTGTGTAGCAGCCAGGGCCTCTTTTGCCATGGCTGTCCTGGACTTGGCCATCTGCTCCCCTTTACGTTCCATCCCAGACCTCCTGGGTCTTCACAGCTCTTCTGGACAGGGCCAGACAGGCTGCAGGAACCCAGGACTCCTTTGTAGATTTTAATTTTGGTAGATCTGGTTTAATGTCAACGTTCCGACTGACGAACCCAGCCAAAGTAAGCACGGCTGAGACGATCCAATCTCTTAATGCCAAACTTTAATGAGTGCCCTCATCTTTGCCGATGTGATGTAACTCATTAAAGTTTTGCATGAAGAGATTGGATCGTCTCAGCCATGCTTACTTTGGCCTTGGTTCGTCAGTCGGAATGTTGACACTATCCTTGGATGATATCAGAATAAGAGAGAAACACTACTTTACCTCCAATACAAGTAACAACTACCTAAGCTTGTCGCACTAATGGTCAGGAGATGGGATGAAAGCCATACAGGACACATAGAAGAAGTGCCAGGATGTGTTTCTCTGAGGTAAAGTAGAAGTGAGGAAAGGCCTCTTAACAGATTAAGAGTAAGCTTCCAGATCAGAAGATGTATTATACTTCTAAGACAATTTAGATCTTACTTCAGGATAAACATTTTGAAAAATTAGATATAAGACTATTGTGGATAGAAGGAAGTTCTTAAAATGTTTTTTTTCCAGGTCTAAGAGGATACTAGGTGAAATATCCTTTGCTCAATTTGCTAAGCGTGATGAAGATTTGTTAAGCAGTAGCAGAAATTGTTTAGGGGCAGGTTAATAAAAACTATCATTTTTAAATACATTTAAAGTCTTAGGACTTAGCCTAAGATAACATAAGGGCCCCAAAGGAGGCTGAATCCCATGAGCATTGATACTCTTTTATCTTAATGTCCTCAGGAAATAAAATAGATTAGAGATAAATAGCAGGAAATAAGAATGGCTGCACAGAAGGTTTATTCAATTTGTTCTATTTGAATTATTTTGGCTCCTTGGCTAACAGGTGGACCAAAACAAATCAGCAAATTTTCAGGTTTCTCTTGGGTCATTCTGTCCTTCAGAATAATCAATTTGAAACAAAAAGGCCTGCATCAGATCTGTTTGATGTCGGTGCAATGGGAAGAGGACTTTTGAGCTTATGTTATAATGATGATAGAAGGTTTTGCCTGAATTAGGGATTAGAGCGCCTTCATTACAAATGCTTTTTCATTCTAAGACACTTTGGAGTACATTAATGCTGTTGTAGGAATGTTTAAAGCTCAGGAATTTGTGGTATTTTATAGTTAAGCAGATTACCCAGTTTTGATCTGTAGGTAGTCTGCATTGCCCTTGCATTTCCATTTTAAACAAGGGAAAGAGAAGTAGGAGGAAAATTAAAACTATGGCAACCAGACGTAGGCGGCAAAAATCTCACCTCTAGATGACAGCAAAGAAAAGTAAATATTTTCTGCCAGCTAGTGGTCATCCAGGCTTTTGCAACTCTGAACTAATAATGGTATGAAAATGGAAGTTTTCAGGGCATGGTATAGATTATAATTGTATATGATTTTTTTTAATGGCTGGGACCTGTTGATCTTAATTATTATCATACACCCATCTCATTTCCTGTGCAGTCTTAGAACTCATTCACTGTCAGCCCCTTTGAAGGAGGCCAGATCAGGAAACACAAGAAATATTCTAAGATAAGCTATAATAACAGATCTGGAAAGCTTCATGGTATTTCTTCTTCTCTCCCTCTTATACCAAAGAGAATCAAGGCTAGGCAGTCTTAAGATTCTTTCTCACACTTTCCTGTTTTCCCAAACTAAGCCCATCTTAACTCTGTTAATCTGTTAATATTTTTATAATTCGTAAAATATTTATAGATTATACAGGATGTCCTCGATTTACAACCACAATTGAGCCGAAAATTTCTGTAGCTAAGTGAGACATTTGTTAAGTGAATTTTGCCCCCATTTTTATGACTTTTCGTGTCACAGTTGTTAAGTGAATCCCTGCAGTTGTTAAATTAGTAGCATGGTTATTAAGTCTGGCTTCCCCATTGACTTTGCTTGTCAGATGGTCACAAAACATAATCACTTAATCCCAGGACACAGCAACGGTCATAAATATGAACCAGTTGCCAACCATCTGAATTTTGGTCAAGTGACCATGGGGATGCTGCAATGGTTGTAAGTGTGAAAACCAGTCATAAGTCATTTTTAAAGGGGAATATTTTTAGCTCAGGGTTGAAATGAGGGGTCCTTGGTGCTCTCTGAGCTTGCTTGTGATTCTTGCAGACGTTTCATTACCCTAACTAGGTCATATTATCAGTACTAGTAAGGAATGTTGTTTGCTGTCAGTTTATATTCTGGCAGCAAACCCCACTCCTTACTAACTCTGATGATGTTACCTAGTTAGGTTAATGAAACGTCTGCAAGAAAACAAGCAAACTCAGAGGTGGGCAGTTCTGTTTTGTCAGCCCCTACAGGAAAAGCTGTCACCAATGACTTGATGTAATGGAATGTGTGTATTGTGTAGTGGGCTTCAATAGGCAAGCAACAGGCCATCATAGTTACAACAACATTTTATTGACTCAAACTGGAACTGAGGAATTACAGGCAAATGCCTGTAATTTATACTCTGGGCTCACAGGATCTTAACCAATCATAATACTTGAAAACCCCACCCAGATATAAATGTTCTAAGTTTCCCTCCAAAACAGTTGGAGTTAACAGTTAGGGTCATCTAAAGGTTAGTTTCCTTGGTTAACACAACTTTATATGCTCAATACATAACCGTGTGAATGATCTTTTTTTTGTAGGACTGTTGATCTACCACCCTAATGATCACAAGATGTCAACCAAGTCTTTGCATCTCTAAATTGCAAACTAATGATTGTCTGGACCTGCACAGCCCCAGATGTAGCCATATTCTTGGAGCTGGAATTCAAGAAAGGAGTTTGAGTTTGTGCAGGGTAATTTCCTCAAAACTATGGCCTTGTTAACCAGTTGACCAAGGTAACAAAAATGCAGTGGGAAATTTGTCTCTCTTGTCTGCCATCTAGCGGTCTGGATTTGTGCAGCTTAAATACAGCCACTAGGTCAGGATTGAAGAGCTGGAGAAATTACTGTAATGATTCTTCTGCCAATCACAGAATAAATAAGCATTGATCACCCAAAAGACTAGAAGGGGGAAGGGCATGGCTGTAGCCTGAAGTCATACCTATACCAAATTATATTCTATGATGGTGTAAAACATAGTTGCAGGTTGAAACCATGTCTATACACCGGTTATACACCGGCATGCATTTTTCCAAAGAAAAATCCATGAGAAAGAAAAGGGCATCCCTGATAGTAGTGGTCCTATTAATTTAGCTTACTATTACTTACATTAATTCCAGAACAATCTAATCAATTTCAAAGCTGTCGAGGTCAACCAGCTGACCCAACTTTTTTTTTTTTTAAAGAACAAGCATCTCTGGCAGTGGTGGGTTTCAAAAAATTTGAATACCAGTTCGGAGAGCTTGCTTCGAACAGAATGAATTCATCTGTAAAGGGTTTGTAGTCAGCCATATATGTGATATTCTGTAATCCTTGGTACTCTCTGAACTTGGTTGTTTCTTTGGGAACATTTCATTACCTGATTAGTGCTGAAGATGTTACCTAGTCAGATAACAGAGCATCAAGAACTCCACAGTTGAGTTCTGAGTTACATATATTCTCTTATATAATTTTAGTCATCTCTGCTAGTACCATCATGTTCATAAACCATTCCTCCACTGTAGGTTCAATTTTTAGCCTGATGCCTGAACCAATACACCAAACTGGCTCTCTTCAAATAGTTGGGCCATTTTAAAATGTCATTTTACATCTTTAGAAATGTTTTAAATTAAACAATATTTGGCATGGGGGTGGGGAATAATGAATGTATATACTATATACTATATAGTTCCCTGTAATATAGCTTCCATCTTGTTGATATTCAGAAAGCTGCTCCAAGCTGTTCTTCCAGGCAGGATCCTGAATGAGTCCTGGTGAAATTTTATTTTTGTTGCATTTGTTTTCTATTTCTGCCCCTGAATGCATCTCATCTATTTCTCTAGTTTATTGTTCTGACCTTTTATTAGGTAAATCTCTAAGAATCAGTTGAAGCCAGGTATTCTTTACATCAGAGCTGACCAACTTGGCAACTTTAAGACTCGTGAACTTCAACTCCCAGAATTCCCTAGCCAGCTGGCTGTGAACTTGTGCGAGTTGAAGTCCACAAGCCTTAAAGCCGCCCGGAGTCCTCTGGGAATGGGGCGGCATAGAAATTCAAACAAACAAACAAACAAACAAACAAACAAATAAATAAAGTTGCTAAGATGGACATTCCTGCTTCACATCTAGTAAACAAATAAAATATAATCTCCATTTCACTCTACAGACTGTTGAATTTAAGTTAACGAAAGATGAAGCCGCCCAGAGTTCGATATAAGATGGGCGGCCATGTCAATGTTTTAAATAAATAAATAAACCCCCCACACAAGGAATATGTGGGTTGCCATCCATACGGGGCTGCCATCTGCTTCACAGTAAAGAAATGTGAAGCACAGAAGCATGCTATATATTTGAAATATGGTGCATTTTGGCCTTCAGTCACAGCCACCTGTGATAGGGAGATCTCTGTAGGCGGCAGCACAGGGGGTGGCCTCCGGGCCAGCAGGGCCTAGTAACTTCATTCTCTTTCAACTTCTCAAATCATCTTCTCATCTATGTCTTTTAAAGGGACCATCTAATTGCATATTCAAACCTATGTCTGCAGGAGAAATTACTTCACACTGCATAATTTTTCTGACACTGCTCAGAATGTGTCTGGTTTCATTTTGGCATAAAAGCTGGCACGGTGGTGAGGGGTGGGGGGGGGAGGAGAAACTACAATTCCACAGAAGGAATGGTTCCATCTGGTATTTTTTTTTTAGTGGCACTTTATATTTGCATGTGGTGGTGGCGAGAAGGAGGCATCCCATCCTCCTGGGGCAAAGCTGTGAAGCTTCGACAGCAGCAGGCTGTCATGCTGCTTTCCAGCTTCTCTAGATTTGAGAGAGCCAGAAGAAGTTGGAAGAGAAGTGGGGATTTCCCTGATCCAAACTTCTTCAGTGGGCACATTGACTTCGCACTCTTCTGAGACGAGGCAGAGAGTAGGGCGTGTTTTCACATCCTCTCTCCATTCCTTTGAGCATCAACAATGAGGCCTCTTTGCACTTCATTAAGAATAGGCCTTAAACATTTTTCTTTCTTTTTTGTATATTTCTCTAGGACACTTTTAAACAATAGGAAAACCAAGATCTCTGCACTCCCTTATCTGCCCTGATCAATCTAGCAAACAGGTTGGGAAGCCTACGGTGAAAGAAGGAGAAGTGAATATCCCTTTTCACTACGTCTCCCCTCATTCCTTTTTAAACAGTTTCACAGCAAATCTTTCCCAATGCAGAAGAAGAAAGGGAACCAGAGCACGGGCTCCCCTCTCTTCCAACCAATTAAAATTATGAACAGCTAAAGCCATGCTAGAAGGTAAAGTCTAACCTTTAAAGCCTGAGGGATTAATTCGACTCACATACCACACGGTTGGCCAAAGTTCTCAAAGAAGCTTATATTAAGGGCATCTCACCCCTGCGCTAACACAATGACTTCTGAAACACAAATCTCAACAGCAGCACATGTTTAAGCCCCAACAGTAATAGTACACTTTAATTCTAGAAGAAGGTCACCGCTGGAACCCCTTGGGTAAGGTACTTGGTAGGTTGAGCGTCACAACTCAGATGCCCTCTACTGTATTTCAGAATAGGAATGTGGATAATCTCAAAGCACAGGGATGGAGATATAAGAAGATTTATTTTTCCAAATAATCACATCAAAGCCAGCATTTTAAAATGGGCCAAACCCAAGCTGGCAATCAAACACCACCCATTTAAGATAGGAATAAGCAGAGAACTGACTGCTCCATTCCACAGTACTCCAAAGTTCTGGTTACGTAAGTAGATGTTCTGTTCTTAAAAAGACCCTAGTCTGGCCTCAAGATTTTGCAGCTTGAAGTACAGTATTTACATTGATGGATGGAAGATAGATAGATAGATAGATAGATAGATAGATAGATAGATAGATAGATAGATAGATAGATAGATAGATAGATAGATAGGATTTATTTTAAGAGACACCAAGGAATTTCCTGTTTCAATCTTGCTTGTGCTATCTTCTCTTCAAGATATAGTTTAGATAGACTCACACACCACATTGTTGGCCATCATTAGCCATAGAAGTGAGGCTTTCTTATTTTCATATATTTCTTAATAAATGTAGCAACTTAATTCAAATAGGATAAATGTCTCAAGCATTAAATGATAACTGGGCTAAGATCATACTCTGTGTTCCAGCCGCTATATTATAAAGATTGGCATTGTTCTACTTTGCAATTGGATTTCTACTACTTAAAAAAGCACTCAGTTTATGTTCAGGAGCTCATTTTCTAACGACTGGCATACTTCAAATATTGGTGTAGACCTAAAACCTTGGTATCTGTTTCTCTAAGGCACACATCGCCCATTATTAACCCATCCAATCCTTTTGATTGGCAGGAGAGGCCCATTTGAACCTACCTCCTATAGACAGAAACTTTTTGTTCTGGCATCTGAAAGATAGCTTGACCTTGATGAAAAATTCTCTAAGACAACCCAATAAAAGAAGCCAAATAGTACAATAAAATACAAGGCAGTCCCTTAAATGAAGACACAAGTTTGTGAAATATTACATTCTTGAAGACACAGGACTGGCTAGGTCATTATTAGAGTATATTATATTATTCCCGGGATTCTTTGATAACTTCTTACACAGAAAATAGACTGTAGTCAACCTTTGTTGTTTTCCAGAAGACCTAAGCAGTATTGGACATGCTTTGTACTTATATGGGAGACCACTAGTTAATGTTATGATTCTAACCTAGAGTGAAAAGCTAAAAAAAAACCCTTATGGTAAATTGCATCCCTATATTGTTTATAAAACAACAACAGGGCCATCTAGTCTGTAGAAGCTGAACTTAATTTAAGATATTACCATAGTTATGCTTCCATTGAAAAATATTCATTGCATCACCACTAGATGGCAACTTAGCACTGCCACCATTCCTAGCTTATCTTGGCTTTCCAGATTCTAGATCTATATATATAAAAGAGAAGTCCGAAAAAAAGTTTGTTTGTTTGTGCTCTTTACAAACGTGCAATTCTTGGCCAAATTTCCCCAATTTTGGCAAATACGTAGTTTTCCGTAGCGAAAAGGTCCCTGTCGGGGTCACGAACCCCTAAA